>JASTWR010000960.1:0-67299 GCA_030770355.1 Harpagoxenus sublaevis | reverse complement strand
TTTTGGTTTTAGATCACCGACATTTTTTTTATTTCTTTACGCGTTTTCTTTTTTCAACAAGTTGAAAACCGTATTAGTAGCATTTAAGTTCTTATGTTTATGCCCACATTTCTTCGGGCTCGTCGATATCATACGGGCGGAGTCCGAACAGCCGAGTCAAATCAAAAATATCATGTGGAGATTGGTAAATATCATCGATTTGGCGGGCCTCTAATGTATCCCGCCACAGATCTTCGAGATCGTATCGGCGTTTCCCATCGCTCCGCTTGCACTGATCTCTGATGGTCAATGTTGATAAACCTGTCAATGCGTATGTCTCCATGCCAAAAAGACTGGAAAAATATAAAATACTATTATATACATGTATATAGTACAAAAATGTTATACATTTTGTACATAAGTAATCTTACGTTGTACTCGGGGATGGTTCGCAGCCATATTTCATTTCTAATACGGATTTCAGCTATTTGCAGATCCCCGACACAAACCCACTGACAATAAAGAAAATATTAAACCACTATAAGACCACACATATCCATACATCATATAAAGGCGTTGGCACATGAATGACTTTTTGCCATGCGGTAGAGTCGCGTGACAGACCGTGCGCACGAGCAACTTTTGTCGTGCGGCAAAGTCGCTCGTATGCCCGCGCCATAAGAATGTTGTACTTACCCCTACAATAGGATAGGTAACTTTTATGTAACCAAAGATAGGCATCCTTTTAGACAGAGTACAGCTGGGCACTAGTACGATTCTACACTGACTGCAAAAGACTGAGCCCGAGCCCAGTAGCGAATAGTTATCTCGCGAAAGTAGCGAAATCTGACACCTTCATACGAGATACGACATATGGGTAATGGTTTTGACAATTTAGAATCACCGGGAGAAATAGTAACGCACGCGAGTAACGTACGCCGCAAGTACACGCGGAAACTATAAACATATACTTATTACTAGATATACTTAAAAATACTATACTACATAAGAACAAAACGATTTATTCTCTCTCCCATTCACATCGGCCGCGGGTCCGCGTGACATCATCGCGCGCTTGCACGTTCTCTCTCATACTCACCTAATGTTCGCGTCTTCTCTTTCGCTTTCAGGTGTTCTCTTCGCGAACGCCTACCTATTAGCGTTCTCTCACACGGTATTTAATTTTTAAATGTTTTATTAATTTAATACTTTAGATAAGAATCAGTATTTACTGTTTTAAATATTTTTAATTTAATATTTTGGATATAATTTAATACTTTAGCAGAAATAATTAATTTAAATGATAAACCAAATCATGAATCAATATCGATGAACCGATTATAGTTAAAGATAATACATACAAAACTGCAAATCTTACATTAGCGCCGCCGCAAAAGTCAATGACCCAATAATATCATTTTCAAAGACAATGTCCCGATAATTTCATCGAACATGTGCAAAATTGCAAATCATGCATTAGCGCCGATGCACGATTGCTGCGTGCGCTATAGTCCGCGGGGAGGGAAATCACATTTTCGGACGTCGCGGCGGCCCGCGGGGAGAGGGGAACCGCGCTATGGTTCGCGGGGGATGGGGGTCCGCTCTACGGTCTGCAAGGAGGAGAACGGATGCCACGGTGGTCCGCGGGTAGGGGTAGGGGGTACCACGTAGGGGTTCCATGGTGAGGGGGTCAAGAGCGCTGCAGCCCGCGTGATGTCACATCATGTATATTTCCCATCTTTATCTTTCTAGCTCTCGCTCCCGCTCACGTCTTCTCTCTCTCTTCCACACACATTTACGTTCTCTCTCGCATTTATATCACGTATTCGCGTTCTTTCTATCATACTCACCTTCTTACTTATATCTCCTCGTATTCTCTCCCCGCTCCCGTTTGCGTCTTCTCTCCTGCTCTCAGGTGTTTTTCCTTATTCATATATCTATTTGCGTTCTTTCGTCCGGTATTGAATATATTAAAAATTGAAATTATATCTAAAGTGGACTTAGTCACCATGCATGTCCGCAGCAGCCGTACATCGGCGCTTGACTTATGAATTGCAGAATTTTGCAGTTTTGCACACGTTTAATAAAGTCATCGCGAGACGTGATGACTGCCCATGAAAACGATATCATGTCATTGACTTACGCGAAACTGCAAAAATTGAAATTGTATCTAAATTGGACTTTCGTCATCATGCATGTCTGCAAGAAAAAATAATTATCATGACCGCGACACCACGACGGTTAAATCATCGAGACAAACATTTTTTATCTCAGATATTTAATCGAGGATATTTTATCTTTAATCCGCCTAAACAATACGTTCGCTTGACAATAAGCGATGTCATAACCGACTATTGCAGCGAAACATGTCCCAACACGTTCGCCCAAAACCTTGATAAACAACTTTTCTTAGAATACGTTCTAGAAGTATTATTCCCACCACGTCACAATTTTAAAAAAGGGGAGGGTGTTTTCGCGTATACGCTCCGTTAATTTTATGCGATCGGTCAGTCTTGTATCAGCCGCTTGTACAAACGATCGACTTGCCATAACCGAGAGTGAAAAATGTACTCCGCTGCGGGAAGCAACAGTGGTGGCGCACGCATGAATTATTACGTGCCGATTCCCGAAGCTGCAACTCCATCGAGTGAAAACAAGTAAGTTTCGTTTAATTTATAGAGTCTCCTATTTTATAATTTTTCCAATTTTATTATTTTAAAACCTTATCTTGTTCTTTTTTCTACAGCACTTCGTTGGAGCGTCGTGCGGTGCGTATACTCAACAGACGATACGGATTGACACGTACAGCTTACAAATATTTGGACATTGGGGTCAGCGTCAGTCTGAAACCTCCACACGAATCCTCCTTTGTCGAATTGGTCCTTGGTGACAACCGAGGAAATCAAATCGCGATGTTTTATTACACGTGGAAGAAGCTTCATCGATAAACGCATGGATGTCAAACGACCACCGTGGCATCCGTTCTCCTCCTTGCAGACCGTAGCGCGGACCCCCATCCCCCGCGAACCATAGCGCGGTTCCCCTCTCCCCGCGGGCCGCCGCGACGTCCGAAAATGTGATTTCCCTCCCCGCGGACTATAGCGCACGCAGCAATCGTGCATCGGCGCTAATGCATGATTTGCAATTTTGCACATGTTCGATGAAATTATCGGGACATTGTCTTTGAAAATGATATTATTGGGTCATTGACTTTTGCGGCGGCGCTAATGTAAGATTTGCAGTTTTGTATGTATTATCTTTAACTATAATCGGTTCATCGATATTGATTCATGATTTGGTTTATCATTTAAATTAATTATTTCTGCTAAAGTATTAAATTATATCCAAAATATTAAATTAAAAATATTTAAAACAGTAAATACTGATTCTTATCTAAAGTATTAAATTAATAAAACATTTAAAAATTAAATACCGTGTGAGAGAACGCTAATAGGTAGGCGTTCGCGAAGAGAACACCTGAAAGCGAAAGAGAAGACGCGAACATTAGGTGAGTATGAGAGAGAACGTGCAAGCGCGCGATGATGTCACGCGGACCCGCGGCCGATGTGAATGGGAGAGAGAATAAATCGTTTTGTTCTTATTGTAGTATAGTATTTTTAAGTATATCTAGTAATAAGTATATGTTTATAGTTTCCGCGTGTACTTGCGGCGTACGTTACTCGCGTGCGTTACTATTTCTCCCGGTGATTCTAAATTGTCAAAACCATTACCCATATGTCGTATCTCGTATGAAGGTGTCAGATTTCGCTACTTTCGCGAGATAACTATTCGCTACTGGGCTCGGGCTCAGTCTTTTGCAGTCAGTGTAGAATCGTACTAGTGCCCAGCTGTACTCTGTCTAAAAGGATGCCTATCTTTGGTTACATAAAAGTTACCTATCCTATTGTAGGGGTAAGTACAACATTCTTATGGCGCGGGCATACGAGCGACTTTGCCGCACGACAAAAGTTGCTCGTGCGCACGGTCTGTCACGCGACTCTACCGCATGGCAAAAAGTCATTCATGTGCCAACGCCTTTATATGATGTATGGATATGTGTGGTCTTATAGTGGTTTAATATTTTCTTTATTGTCAGTGGGTTTGTGTCGGGGATCTGCAAATAGCTGAAATCCGTATTAGAAATGAAATATGGCTGCGAACCATCCCCGAGTACAACGTAAGATTACTTATGTACAAAATGTATAACATTTTTACATTTTTGTACTATATACATGTATATAATAGTATTTTATATTTTTCCAGTCTTTTTGGCATGGAGACATACGCATTGACAGGTTTATCAACATTGACCATCAGAGATCAGTGCAAGCGGAGCGATGGGAACGCCGATACGATCTCGAAGATCTGTGGCGGGATACATTAGAGGCCCGCCAAATCGATGATATTTACCAATCTCCACATGATATTTTTGATTTGACTCGGCTGTTCGGACTCCGCCCGTATGATATCGACGAGCCCGAAGAAATGTGGGCATAAACATAAGAACTTAAATGCTACTAATACGGTTTTCAACTTGTTGAAAAAAGAAAACGCGTAAAGAAATAAAAAAAATGTCGGTGATCTAAAAACCAAAAATTGTATAATTTTGATTATTCAATAAATGTTTCACATTATATGTATGTAGATATAAACTTTTGTTCTTTCACATACCTTTCATTTACCATTTCCCCTCTATTTCCAAATTCTAACGATATGTATAAATCATGTAATGCTTAAAAAATGTTTTAGTCGTTATTCATAAAATAAATAATTTTTGAATTTGTGTTAAAATATAAGATGTCACATAAATATCTTCGCAAGCGTAACGTAAATATTTTCTTTTCTAAATTCAACACCGACGGAATGTGGTAGTAATCCTGAAATTAATGGGAGTAGCAATAACACGTAATAATTATGATGCAAATGATAGCCGTACCGCGCGTAAGAAGGTGTGCGAGCGAGAGGACACGAGCGGGAGGGAGAAAAAGAGAGAATGGGGTGATATAGGCGGGGAGGCGAGCAAGGGAGAAGACGCGAACGCGAACGCGAACGGGAGAAAGAGGGAGGGGACGCGAGCGGGAAGAGAATATGAGGAGATATAGGTGGGACAATGGGACTGAGAAAGAATGCGAATATGGGATATAAAAGGAAATGAGAATGAGAAAGAGGACATGAAGGAGATAAAAAGAACGCGAGCAGGAGCGAAAGCGAGAGAGAGAGAACATGTGGGAGAGTACATATAATGTACGTATGATATACGTATGATATACGTATGATATAGGTATATACGTTTGATGTACGTTTGCATACGTTTGCGTACGTTTGATGTACGTTTGTGTACGTTTAATATATGTTTGTGTACGTTTGTGTACGTTTGTGTACGTTTGGTGTACGTTTGATGTTAAGAATTGCGCATTACAAAATGTATTTAAAATATTTAACTGATGGTCGCAATGCCAGAAGAAGTTACGATCTTTTTAAAAATTAATTATATAAACGTTACAATGTTTTATTTTCTTTCCCCTTTTTTCCACATAGTTATTAGATGTGTCCTATGTGAATATGCAATTGCATTTGCTTTACGAATGTATGTATGTATGTATGTATGTATGTATGTATGTATGCATGTATGCATGTATGCATGTATGCATGTATGCATGTATGTATGCATGCATGTATGTATGCATGTATGCATGTATGTATGCATGTATGCATGTATGCATGTATGCATGTATGCATGTATGCATGTATGCATGTATGCATGTATGCATGTATGCATGTATGCATGTATGCATGTATGCATGTATGCATGTATGCATGTATGCATGTATGCATGTATGTATGTATGTGTATGTATGTATATGTATGTATGTATGTATGATGTACGTACGTATGATGTATGAACGTATGTACGTACGTACGTATGTATGTATGTATGTACGTATGTATGTATGTACGTATGTATGTACGTACGTATGTACGTACGTATGATCAGTGGACATGCAAGACGACAAAGTTCGTTTTAGATACAGTTTCAATTTGAGATTATGCATGCAGAGTCATTGGCATGATACTCATATCAATGTCGCGATGATTTCATCAAACACATACGTTTGCATGGAACCATTGTCCATACATCGTATCTCGTATGAAGGTTCAGAAATAAATTATATAAACGTTAAAATGTTTTATTTTCTTTTCCCTTTTCCCCACATAGTTATTAGATGTGTCCTATGTGAAGATGCAATTACATTTTCTTTACGTGTGTGTGTATGTATGTATGCATGTATGTATGTATGTATGTATGTATGTATGTATGTATGTATGGATGTATGTATGTATGTATGATGTATGTACGTATGTACAGGGTGTTGCAGAGACATACAGGTCAGTATGTATGTATGTACAGGGTGTTGCAGAGACATACAGGTCAGTATGTACGTATGTACAGGGTGTTGCAGAGACATACAGGTCAGTATGACGGGTTTCCTATTTTGTGCAGGCGCGCATATGGTCGTTCACAATTTCTTAATAAAATTTATTTCATAACCTGTATTGTCAATGCGCTGAAGTCTACGCCAGTCTACGCAAAGTTGAGAGAGTATGGATGAGTGTTCTACGTTGTATGTTTTAAAATAATATCACCGTGCGTGAGGTATTATGTATAACTTTTTTCAAAATTAAATGTATATATTATAGTAAAAAGTAAATTTATTATTTTTCCACCTCTCCCTATTCCAATTCCAAATTGCGCTGCATCATCAACTTTTTATAATTAGGTGTTATAAACTTTAAAAACTTAATAAATGTATAATATGATTTTAAAAAAGTGAATTTATTATTCTTCAGCCTCTCCCTATTCCAATTCCTTAAATTGCGCTATCTATTTTATAAGATTAGTTCTAAAATAAATATTTATTAAAATATTTAAAAAAATATTGCATTATCTAAAGTACTAAAGTCGGTTTAAAATAATTTCATTTCTGCTGGAGTATTAAATTATTTTCAAAATATTAAATTAAATTAAATTAAATTAAAATAATTTTAAAAAAAATACTGATGGAGAGAGCGCTAAGAAATATGTGAACGCGAAGAGAATACACACCTCTGAACGCGAGAAAGAAGATTGGGTGAGTATGAGAGAGACCTCGAAGAGGTAAGTGGGGAGAGAGAGAGAACGTGATATGCAAGCGCGCGGTGATGTCACGCTGATCTGCAGCCGTCGCGAGTGGGGGCGAGAGCGAGAAGACGCACGCGAGTGATACGGTATAATATTACGCGGACCCTCCTCACCGCGGGCCTCCGCGTCCTCATCCTCGCGACCCATAGCGCGGTTTTCCCTCTCCCGCGGGCCGCCGCGATGTCAGAAAACGCGGTTCCCCTCTCCCCGCGGACCCCTTGCCCAGCATTTCCCACCACTCCCCGCGGACCCCTCGCCCAGCATTCCCCCTCCCTCGCCCCGCGGACCCCTCGCCTACCGGGCATGGAGTACCCCGCGCTGCGGAACCCCCTTCCCCTCTACCCCCCCTCGTCCACATTTGGCCCCCTCCCTTGCCCCCGCGGACTCCTCGCCCATCGGGTATGGAGTACCCCGCGCCGAGGAACCCCCCTGCCCCTCTATCCCCCCTCGCCCTAGGTTGGGTTCGAATCCCCCTAGTATCACTACTAGTTTGTAACACTTTAAATGCCCCGTCCTGTATATAAGGGTGATTCAAAAATATTTGTACAAACTTTGGGAGTAAGTGAGTCCATACATGAACAAGAAAATATGTCATATACACATATGTCCGGGAATGCCTGGTTTATGAGTTATGATCGAAAGATTACATTTTAGGCCAGCACGTTTGCCTGACCTAAATCCATTAGATTTTTAATTTTGGGGACACTTAAAGCCCTTAATTTATGCAACTAAAATTAAAAATGATGAGATGTGCACAAAGGCATCATAGATACCTGCGAAACCATCCGCAACCGTCATGGGATCTTTGATGGGTGCAACAGTCCATGATCTGACGTGTCCATGCGTGCATTGAAGCTGGGGGAGGATATTTTTAGCATTTGTTACGAATTATAAATACATAAATAATTGGACTGAAGATGTATTACATTGGTCATGTGTCATTGTAGATGTATTGTGTCAGTTCTTGACAATTACAAATCAGGTATTTCCGGACATATGCATATATTAACTTTTTTTGTTTATGTGTGGAGAACTCATGCCCAAAGCTTGTAAAAGTATTTCTAAATCACCCTCTATATACGTAACATAATCATACATATACACATATATATGATTTATTTATATTTAAATAGAATTAAAAGAATTATAAATAATGATATAAAAATAAGATAAGACAGAAGATTTGTTAACTTTGCTAACTCATATGATTCGAACAATCGGAGATTTATCTTGGAGGAGAGTATTTGCCCTTTATTTCGATTTCCAATGATTTCTAATAATCTCTATTTCGTACGAACTAATGGCCTACAGTATTTTTACGTACAAATAATAATTTAAGATTTAAATGACTCATATGTTTGGGTGCAATTGCCTTGCACTTTGCATAGATAAAATCGACTTAAGGAAAAAATAACTTTTATAATTATTTTATTAATAATTAGGGTAAATATGCATGAAAGGTCAAACCTCACCAATGACCTTGACCTTGACATATGTTGTCAAGGTCATCATCCTGAGTGACCTTCAGAAGGTCCCAACCCTGTACAGGGTGGACCTCGCCTCAACTTACAAGGCACATACTTGTAAAGTACGCCACTATCCTTTTTTTTTACGCAGGAGAAATTTCAACTACTGGGATCCCTGGGGCTCGGAAGTCCCAAGTTTGCCCAGTAGCCCCTTTCGGGGAAGACTTCCCCCCGCCTCCGGGGAGAGGTAACGGGGGGAGTGTGGGATTGTATAGCATGCACATCGCTTACGATACTGCATGCATACCCTACCCACTAAAACTCCTGCGGATGTCTCTCTCGGCGCTCGTTATGTGGGGGGGGGGGGGCCGGGAAACGCGCTAATTCTTCCGGGGCCCCCAGCGCCTGGCCCAACCAACATGGGCGCCTGGGCGTCTCCCTTGCTCCGTGATGGAGCTGCCTCTTATACTCACTGCGGCGGGATGGGGGGACATCCGCCCAAGCCCGCCGCCCCTCTAGCAGGGGCGCATCACTTTGCTGCAGAAGGAGGAGAAGACGCTCCACGCACTCTCCCTCTCCAGTATGGCCTGAACCACCCTGGGAAGGGAGAGGTCCGCGCCGATCTCGCCCATAAGGGCCTCACGCTCGTCAGCCCACGCTGGACAGTGGGCCAGCGTGTGCTGAGCCGTATATCGTTAGCTGCCTCGCAGTGGTGACATTTCCTTTTCCTATTCGGCACAGATACTCCCCAAAGCATCCGTGCCCGGTGAGTATCTGTGCCATGTGAAACGTCACCGCGTTTTATCCCCCTCTTTCTACCCATTCCGGAAGGAGTGGGCGAATCGCCACAACTGTTCTCGCTCTAGGCCGTCGTAGAGATATCTCTGCCACCTGATTATCATAAGCCGGCGGGTCTGGTCCCTCAACAGTCTTTTAGCTCTAGGGGGCATATGATTTGCCCCCCGCTCTTTAATCACTTGCACTCGACGGTACATATCCGCGTGCATATCCGCCAAAAGCTCCAGCGGCGGGACGCAAGCCAGAGTTGTGGCCGCAGCGTGCGACACTGTGCGATAGCACCGTGCCGCCCTTATCGCAATTTTTCGTTGTGCGCGGTGCACAAGCGTCTTGAGATATCAGCTAGTTGCCATGTCGCTTGCCCACACCGGGGCTCCGTAAAGCGCAACAGAATGGACAATCCCGGTATACAGCGTCTCACTTCTCCTATCCCAACCCTGTACAGGGTGGACCTCGCTTCAACTTACAAAGCACATACATTTTTTTTTTTTTTTTACGTGGAGAAATCTTTAACCGCTGGGTTCCCGGGTTGAAGCCCGGTATGTGGCCCAACGACCCCCTCTGGTGTTGGGAGGAGGAAGACCCCCCCGCTCCTCGGGCAAGGAAGCGAGGGGAGTGTGGGATTCTACGGGAGCCGGGCAATAAACCCTGCACTCACCGCATCCTACCCAATAAAACTCCACGGGTGTCCTTCGCTGCATTGTATAGGGGGCGCCCGGGGACAGTTATTATGCGTCCGGAACGCCCCCGATGCGTGTGCCAGATTTGGCTCCCTATCGTTGAGCCTTTATAGGGGCTCTGTGGCTCTACCGAGCCTACTTATCGTATGTGTGACAGAGTGTGGACACCATCCACCCCGCCACCCCTCCCGTTGTTGTTGGGAGTATTGGTCGATGCCCGGTGCCCGCCAGGTCATCGACCACCCATCCTCCGAACGCCTTCCCCGTCGGAGGGAGACGCCCGGAGGTGCAGCTCCACTCCTACTGCCTAAGGCAGTAGTGCCCCCCAGGGTGTTGTTGGGGGGAACGGACCAGGCTTGGCCCGCTGGACTCTATGGAGGACCCGCCGCGGGAGCAGCCCGCTCCCCACGGCGAATCCTCTCGGCGTCCTCCTTCGCGGTCATTACTCGACCGCAGAAGGAGAGGAACGCCTTCCACTTGTCTTCCCTCCCGACTATGGCCGCCACAATAGCCGGGAGGGAAAGGTCGTTACCGACCTCCGCCATGAGGACTCGGCGCTGCTCAGCCCACGCTGGACAGTGCTCCAGCGTGTGCAGCGCCGAGTCCCTCGCTTCGTCACAGTGGTGGCACTGCGTGGTGTCTTCTTTAAAGCACATACTTGTAAAGCACGCCACTAACCTATCTCAACCCTGTACAGGGTAGACCTCGCTTCAACTTACAAGTATGTGCTTTGTAAGTTGAAGCGAGATCCACCCTGTACAGGGTTGGGATAGGTTAGTGGCGTGCTTTACAAGTATGTGCTTTTTAGTTAAAGCGAGGTCCATCCTGTTTAGAGTTGGGATAGGTTAGTGACGTGCTTTACAAATATGTGCGTTGTAAGTTGAAGCGTGGTCCATCCTGTACAGGGTTGGGAGGGGGTTGCGGGTAAGGGAGCCAAAGGCATAAACGGATTTTTCTTTGTTCATACATGTACTATTTTCACATACATTTAGTGTTTTATGCCTTTCAATATACTCAAAATAACTACTATATTTTTCAAATTTTTTTTTGTTAATGACTTTTTAATAAACAACAACCGCCGGCTAAAACATTCTGAAGGTCACTCAGGGTGATGACCTTGACAACATATGTAAAGGTCAAGGTCATCGGTGAGGTTTGACCTTTTATGCATATTTACCATATATAATCAGCAATAATAATATTAATTATATTATTTTTTGTACACAATATAGTCGTATATGCAATATACAGGGTGTTTTATTTTAATTTCCCCAGGAAAATATCTCGAGAAATATGGGATGCAAAAAAAATGTTTAAGACAAAAGTTGTTTGGTTCGAAGAGGGACATAAGATGGTGCTATTGATTTGACCTTGAATAGTCATTTGAAGGTCACGTAAAGATCACCTTTAGTTTCTTAAATGGGACCCCCTCTTTTTTATTGCATACTCTTGTACTGCAATATGGGAGTTCTACTTGAAATTTTTTAGTGTCCCAGGGGGCTTTAACTCAAAAATTTGAAATGGAACCCTCCATATTGTAGTTTACCGTTTGGAAGGGCATAAAATAAGAAAAATTTTGGCGCAAACCAGAGGTCGATACGTTAATCCATTCGGGAGTTATTTAAGGTCAAAGTTGGGAAAAGTCAATTTTTGACCTTAAATAACTCCCGAACGGGTCAACATATCGACCTCTGGTTAGCGACAAAAATTTTCTTATTTTATGCCCTTTCAAACGATATGCGACAATATAGGGAGTTGCATGTAAGAAATTGAAGGTAACGTTCACGTGAGCTTCAAACGACCATCCAAGGTCAAATCATTTCCACCATCTTATGTCGGGAGAGGTGCACTTGGACACGGTACATTTGGATACCGTTCAATTGGACACGATCATTTGGACACGATCTATTGGACACCGTTCGTTTGGACACCGTTCATTTGGACACCGTTTATATGGACACCGTTCATTTGGACATGAAAATACGCGACTTGTGCACTTGGACACGAGAATACGCGACCTGTTCACTTGGACACGAAAATGCGCGACCTGTTCACTTGGACACGAAAATACGCGGCCTGTGCAGTTGGACACGAAAATGAACGACCTGTGCACTTGGACACGAGAATGCGCGACCTGTTCACTTGGACACGAAAATGCGCGGCCTGTGCAGTTGGACACGAGATATTAAGCGAGGTCCACCCTGCCTACCGGCGGCGGGGGTGCGGGAGGGGGGCCGAAGGCCCCCCTTGCACCCCCCCCCCGCGTGTGTGTGTGTGTGTGTGTGTGTACACCATGTGGCTGCGACATATTTATCATCGAAAGTTATTTCGCATTTTCGTGTCCAAGTGAACAGGTCGCGCATTTTCGTGTCCAACTGCACAGGCCGCGCATTTTCGTGTCCAAGTGAACAGGTCGCGCATTTTTGTGTCCAAG
Source organism: Harpagoxenus sublaevis (assembly GCA_030770355.1). NCBI lineage: Eukaryota > Metazoa > Arthropoda > Insecta > Hymenoptera > Formicidae > Harpagoxenus > Harpagoxenus sublaevis. The sequence goes on along the minus strand of JASTWR010000960.1, from coordinate 54,762 downwards.
TGAACAGGTCGCGTATTCTCGTGTTCAAGTGCACAGGTCGTTCATTTTTGTGTCCAAGTGCACAAGTCGCGTATTCTCGTGTCCAACTGCACAGGCCGCGCATTTTCGTGTCCAAGTGAACATTTCGCGCATTCTCGTGTCCAAGTGCACAGGTCGCGTATTTTCGTGTCCAAATGAACGGTGTCCATATAAACGGTGTCCAAATGAACGGTGTTCAAACGAACGGTGTCCAATAGATCGTGTCCAAATAAACTGTGTCCAAATGTACCGTGTCCAAGTGCAGGCCTCTCTCTTATGTCCCCCTTGAAACCATACGACTTTTGTCTAAAACATTTTTTCGTACAATGCTTATTTTTTCAGATATTTTGCAGTCTCAAGTTAAAAAACTCACCCTGTATATATACTTTTCTATATTAACCATTCTCTGCTTTAACGAAAAAACTATTTAATATATCAACAATTCACTGCTTTAAATAACTTCTCTTTGTTTATACATGTAACATTTCCACATACATGTTAGTCGTTTATGTCTTTCAATACTCAAAATATCTGCTATATTTTTCAAAATTTTTTTGTTTATAACTTTTTAACAAACAACGAGCGACGGCTAAAACTTTTTGAAGGTCACTCAGGATCATGACCTTGACAACATATGTCATACATATGTACTATTTCCACATACATATTAGTCGTTTATGTCTTTTAGTACTCAAAATATCTGCTATATTTGTCAAACTTTTTTTGTTAATAACTTTTTAACAAACAACAAGCGACGGCTAAAACCTTTTGAATGTTGTTCAGGGTCATGACCTTGACAACATATGTCAAGGTCAAGGTCATCGGGGCTAGTTTCCCTGATCGGTATTTTTACCGGTTAAACAACTAAGGACTATTAAGAGGAAGTTATACAGGGTGAGTCATTTTAATCTATCAACGCTAATATCTCGAAAAATATGGAAGATACGGAAAAATGTTTCAGACAAAAGTTGTATGGTCTAAAGGGGGACATAAGATGGTGGCAATGATTTGACTTTGGATGGTCGTTTGAAGCTCACGTGAACGTCACCTTCAATTTCTTAAACGGAACCCCCTATATTGTAGTATATTGTTTGAAAGGGCATAAAATAAGAAAAATTTTGGCGCAAACCAGAGGTCGATACGTTGACCTGTTCGGGAGTTATTTAGGGTCAAAAACTGACTTTTTTCAACTTTGACCTTAAATAACTGCCGAACGGGTCAACGTATCGACCTCTGGTTTGCGCCAAAATTTTTTTTACTTTATGCCCTTTCAAACAGTATACTACAATATGGGGGTTTTACTTAAAACTTTTTACTGTCCCAGGGGACAGCAACTCAAAAATTTGAAATGGAACCCCCCTAATATTGTAGTATATCATTTAAAAGGGCATAAAATAAGAAAAATTTTGGCGCAAACCAGAGGTAGATACGTTGATTCGTTCGGGAGTTATTTAAAGTCAAAGTTGGAAAAAATCAATTTTTGACCCTAAATAACTCCCGAACAGGTCAACGTATCGACTTCTGGTTTGCGCCAAAATTTTTCTTATTTTATGCTTTTTCAAACGATATACTACAATATAGAGGGTTCCATTTAAAAAATTAAAGGTGACGTTCACGTGAGCTTCAAACGACCATCCAAAGTCAAATCATTGCCACCATCTTATGTCCCCCTTTAGACCATACAACTTTTGTCTGAAACATTTTTCCGTATCTTCCATATTTTTCGAGATATTAGCGTTGATAGATTAAAATGACTCACCCTGTATATGTATACAGGGTGAGTCAAATCATTGCCACCATCTTATGTCCCCCTTATGTCTCGAAAAATATGGAAGATACGGAAAAATGTTTCAGACAAAAGTTGTATGGTCTAAAGGGGGACATAAGATGGTGGCAATGATTTGACTCACCCTGTATATACAGGGTGAGTCATTTTAATCTATCAACGCTAATATCTCGAAAAATATGGAAGATACGGAAAAATGTTTCAGACAAAAGTTGTATGGTCCAAAGGGGGACATAAGATGGTGGCAATGATTTGACTTTGGACGGTCGTTTGAAATTAGAAATTAGTCGCCTTTGAAATTTCTTGAAAACGACATGTAAGGTAAATGTCCCTATTTGTGACCATGTAAGATTTTTGCATAAGTTAATAAGAGAGGAAAGTACTCTATAATGATTTAAATCAAAAAACAATTATACCCAACTCAAGATTAATCATTTTTGTATCGAAAAACTTGTTTTATTCAAGTTTTAAACATAATCTAATAAATATAAAAAAAGAAATTGCAGACTATGTATATGTACGCATTAGTGACCGCCTGATTTAATTTTGGCCCTATTAGTGACCCCTCGTCTGACCCGGTTAGTGACCGGTACATTCGTACATTATCCATCGAATGTACCATTTAGTGACCGGCAAATTAATTTTCGATCCTAATGAAATAAAGTTGGATTTTCTCGCTACTTAGAGACTGTGGTTATATTTATCGTCAAATGGCCTCATTAGAATAAAATATTTTATTGTATTTCATAAAGAAATCACTCAATAATTGAATAAGTATAAAGTAAGTATTTTGAAACCGTGGTCACAAATCGGTACAAAACACACGATGAACACACGATGTCCCAATTAGTGACTTAACCTAAAATAATATCGTTTTCTCTAGAGTTTTCCCTTGAGCATACTCGTACAAATGCAACTCACATTCGTCTAGAAGAGTATGGAGATGGATATTAAGTACGTTTTTTTGGAAACAAGCAGCAAAATTTACTGCCACGACTAGTTTTCTTGAGCCGATCACAAATGAAGACATGCGTGTTTTTGCTGTACCTATCTGTAAAATTCGCCTATATACTCAAAACTACCAACCTTTTCCGGAATACACGAGTAGCACAACACTTATTAATCCTTTACTGATAGTTTTGCGCAGTATTGTTCCTTAACACTTTTTTTTGACGACGTAACAAAGCTGTGACTGTGCCGCGACAAACGCCATAGATCTACTAACGTGACGACAAGCATGCGCTCGATCTGCCACTGATGGCGACACGAGCACCTTATTTCACATTTTCACGAGAATTTGTTAGTTAAATATCATTAAAACCGTATATCAAACCGTAGCTTATTAATCGCAAAACATGATAAATATTCTTTTCGAAGATGAATTATTTACAACTTCTGATTATTTTAATAAACGTCCGCAAATGGTCACAAATAGGGTCATGGTCACAAATAGGGACATTTACCTTATGTACGACGTGGCTCACATCGAAATCATGTGTCCCCCTTGAAGCCAAATAACTTTTGTCTGAGACATTTTTCAGTGGAATCGTCAGTGTGCGAGATGTAGCACTGTAAACTTTAAAATTGGACAATGAACACCCTGTATTATTGTTTTATAATTATCAAAATTATTCGCATATTTTTTAACAATGCTTAATCAGGAAAGGTAATAATTTTCTTATTATATAATGGAAAAATAAGTAATTATATTGACAATCTGCAAAGAATTCAATTATTTTATTACGTTATATTATTATGCTTTCCTACAACTTTAGGGTTGATTCAGACACAGCCGTGTCGTGTCCGTACCGTGCACGGATAGAAAGAAATGACAGGAAGATAGAAAAGAGATGGTCAAATAGAAATATTCACGGTGCGGATACGGTACGGGCACGGCACGGCTGTGTCTGAATCGACCCTTACAAGTTTGTATCTTGCAAAGTTACATGTACAATAATTACATTCGGTTATATAATAAATAAATTCTTTGCAGAATTTACAATTTATTATTTTGAAATTGAGAATTAGGACATTATAACCTTTCGTAATTGTAAATTGTAACAAAATGCACGTAATTTTAATACTTATAAAATAATAATTTCCCAAATAGCACAGCTGATCTTTAGGAATTTGAAAACATCTGAATCTGATCTTTATGAATTTATAAACATCAGCTGTGCTATCTGGGTTATTACTTTATTGCATTACATAGTAACTTATCTGAATAACTATTTTGCTATTGCTTTCTCAGCGCGGATCTGAAGGAGAGTGTACGCGTTGGGATGCGCGCAGATAATGACACTAACAATTTGTAGGAGGACAGTCCTTGAGTATATACGTGAATTATTACTTACACTGCCATTCACAAGTTATTAACAAGAAAATATTTCAGTGCGGTACATATACCCCTTGATTATCGAAGTTGCGTGTATAAGCAGTGCGGCAAAATGTCTGATTACTAAAATGCTGGCCCGGGTTCGACCCTTGTTACGTCTCCTTTTTTTTCTTACAAAATTTTTTACTTTTTACTATAAAATAGCAATTTTTTAATTATTGTTAGAACGAAAGAGCGTGTACAAAATAATTATATTTAAAAATAGTTGACGGATCAGTTTCATTCTTTTATTCTCTTCTGATTTTTATTGTGTCCAAAACTGTAAAATTTGCCTTCCCTTTATGTCTTGTATTCTATATTGTTATATACAAAATTCAATAAGTGTCATCTATCTACAAATAAAATTAGTTTTACATGCCCCTTCATTCTGAATTATTTATTTTGTAGTAAAAAGTAAAAAAAAATGTAAAGGAAAAAAGTGGAAACAACAAGGATCTAACCCGGGCTAGTGTTTTATCAGTCAGATGTCCTGCCGCACTGATACACGCAACTTCGATAATACGATAATCAGCGTTATCAAACGGGTATATATACCACGCTGAAAGATTTTTTGTTGATAACTTTTGACTGGTTAGCCAGTGTAAGCTAATATTTTACGTATATACTTACGGACTGTCCTATAAATTGAGTGTCATTATCTGCGTTTATCCCAACGCGTACACTCTCCTTTAGATCCGCGCCGAGAAAGCAATAGCAGAACAGCGGCATCGATCGATATTAGCTGAGTGAGAGAGAAGAAGAGAAAATGTTATTCTTTTTCTCGCTCGCTCGGCGCGCCGAACTTGCATAAACAAAACAACCTTAGTGGATGCAACAATTCCGTTACGAGCAATCGTGACATAACGTGCTCCACTGAATTCAGTGTTCTGAAGTCTTCAGTTCAGTGTTCTGAAATTGTGAGTTTACTTTTTTTATAAGTACTTTTATAAATACTTTATAAGTATTGTTTGTGTACTATGGGTAATCATAGTAAATTCAGGAAGTCTACGTCTGTCCGGCGGCTCTCTCGGAGAAAAGCATTTGAACGAAGGTAAGCATGTGAGACATTTCGTATGAGACAACGTTTACGCGAGCGTTATTTCTATAGTAACGGAGGATAAGATGCTACCGTTTATGCAGAGTGAATTATTGTAAATTAGTACAGAGGTAACGCTCACGTAAACGTAAGGATTGATTTTCAAAGTGACAAACATATGATAGGCAGACAGACAGACAGACTGACACGCAGACAGATAGACGTTCCCTGGTACAAATTTTGTCATATAAAAACATATATAAATTAATTTGATATATAAATTATAAAATATATAATTATATATCAAATATGTCCATACATGTTTCTTTCTCTTGTACAATCTCTGTTCGTATATACAGGAAAAATAATAAAGAGAAGTTTCTAAAACTTAATAAAAGTTTATTGTGGCATTGCATTTTTTATAATAAGTGAAGCTTCAGGTAATGAGACAAATGCCCACATATAATCGTTGTATAATAACAATGTATGATTATGTATAGGCCCATTTTTCTCATTACCTCAAACCTCACTTTTTGTAAGAAAGGCAATGCAAATATAATCTTTGTAATTATTTTTAGAGAAATTCTCCTTTTTATTATTTTTAGTGACTGTACAAACAGAGATTATACAAGAGAATAAAACGTGTATGGGCATATGTGATATATAATTACATATGTTTATACATGTTTTTATATGAAAAATTTTTTTCCGGCTCTGTATTACAGTGTAACATGTTTTTATTTAAAAATAGAAGCTTAGTTTATACTGCTCATTAAAAAATTATTGTATTTACATTTCTTGTACATAGGTGCATTAAAATTCGTGAATGAAAACAGCAATAAGAAGAAAAATCTCAAAAAAGTCATAGAAATATTTTCTATTTTGCATTACAAGTAGCACTTTTACAGATCTAAAGATCATTGGCCAATCACATTTCGGCTGCGTGGCTTTGTGAATTATGTACCGAAAAAAAGAAAAGTTTAAAATAAGTGTAATGTAATAATGACAGGTATGCGAGTGGATTAAAAGTGTTTTTTGTTATCGGTACATAATTCACAAAGCCACGCAACCAAAATGTGATTGATAAATAATCTTTACACCTGCAAAAGTGTTACTTGTAATGTAAAATAAAAAAATTTTCTACTCCTTTTTTAGATTCTCCTTCTTTATGCTGTTTTTATTCACTAATTGTAACGCACTTACATTAGAGTGGTCCTTAAAAAGGGTAATTTCGAATTTTGACTGTTCAAAAGGCTTGAAATACATTTAAAAAATCTGTGCAAAAGTGCAGCTTTCTATCTCAATTTTAACACGTGCCGCAGAGCACTTGAATTTTCTTATTAAAATCAAATAGAAAATAATTTTAGTATGAATGCAATAGCGATTGGAAATATTTGAAACTTGGAAATTCTTTTACCTATAGTTACACCTATCTTCTGATATTTTAATAGATTTTTATCTACATATTTTAGGTTGCTAGTGGTCGATGGAAATATTTTTTTCTTTAATTTTTTAATCAAATAGCAAATGATTTTAGTGCTTATGAATGCAATAGCGGTCGGAAAAATTTGAGACTTGACACTTCTCTTACCTATAGTTGTGCCTATTTTCTGACATTTTTACAAATTTTTATCTATATATTTCAGGTTGCTAGAGGTCGATGAGAATAATTTTTTGTAACTGTAAAAAATTAAATAAATTAAGTTTATAGCCATTTTTTTATATTTTGGCAGGATTATATCCTGTATAATTTTGACATTGATAAAATTGTGACGCAAACATGCTGGCTATTATATATAAAAAAAATATCCCGATACGAAAAGGAGACTCTCCTAACAGATTTTTAAGATAAATAATTTTGTACAAGTATTGAATTCTTATTTAAGACTGCGAATAAATAAATAAATATTTAAACAAAATTATAGAAATAAATAAATAAACAAAATTCCTTTAAGTTTTCAAAAATTAAAAAAAAATTATTTTCATCGACCACTAGCAACCTGAAATATGTAGATAAAATTCTATAAAAATATCAGAAGATAGGTACAACTATATGTAAGAGAATTGCCAAGTTTCAAATTTTTCTGATCACTATTGCATTCATACTAAAATCATTTGCTATTTGATTTTAATATGAAAATTTAAGTGCTCTGGGGCACAAATTGAGATAGGAGGCTGCGCTTTTGCACAGAATTTGTTTTATGTATTTTGAGCCTTCCGAACCGTTCGAGCAGTAAAAATTAGAAATTACCCTTTTTAAGGACCACTAATGTACATACAAGAAATGTAAATACAAAATCATTTGTAATTTCAAGCAACATTCGTACAGGAATAAACATTTTCCAACCATACTTTATCATTCGTTGCTTGTCCGTAAACCGTTTGTTATCAGTGTTAGTATGTACTCATGCCCTAAATGCGCACATAAAAAGAAATTGAAATTTTCTATATAACACCACGTATGGAATATCGTAACAATTGTAAACTTTTATTTATTTACTGACGCTATCAATAAAGAACTATCAGAAATAAAGCACATTTATTGTTCATTTCTATGCTACTATATTACTGGTTACACACAGCAATATTATAATTTACGCCAGCAGGACTATGTAAATATAAAAAAATGTCAACTGCAGTTGATATTTTTTAAGATTCATATTATCCTGTTAGCGTAAATTATAATATTCCTCTAAGTAGTGGAAAATGGCCGATCTTCCGAGCAATATTAGGGTGTTGTTAAAAAAAATATATGAGTATTTAAAACAAATGTAATTATGAAGCCAACGTTTGGACCTTACTTGGTCTTTCTCAGGGCATACCATAGAATTACATCCAAAGAATTAAATAATAATAAAGGAATAAAAAGAACTGTTGGATCTCACATCCGAAGCATTGAAGTTATCGCAGAAAAACAAATGTGACACGATAAAGAAAACAATGTACAATAGTCAAAGTCGATTTAAAATTTCACGTTGTCACAAAGCTCATAATTACCGATTACAATAAAAAGTGATTGTTAATTATGAGCTCTGTGACAACGTGAAATTTTAATTTGACTGTGACCATTGTAATTTGTTTTCTTTATCGTGTCACATTTGTTTTTCTGCAATAACTGCAATGCTTCGGATGTGAGCTCGAACAGTTTGATTCCTTTATTAATATTTAATTCTTTGGATGTAATTCTATGATATGCCCTGAGGAAGACCTAGTAAGGTCAAAACGTTGGCCTGATAATTAAATTTATTTTAAATATATTTATATATTTTTTTTTAACAACGCCCTAATATTGCTCGGAAGATCAGCCGTATTCTACTACTTAGCTTTTGCTTTTGACGAGCGATAATTTTCTTTATTGATAACATTCGTGTATGTAACCAGTAATATAGTAGGATAGAAATGAACAATAAATGTGCTTTATTCCTGATAGTTCTTTATTGATAACTTCAATAAATAAATACAAGTTTGCAATTGTTGTGATATTTAATGTGTGGTGTTATTTAGAGAAATTAAATTTTTTTATGTGCGCATGTAGGGCATGAGTAGATACTAATACTGATAACAAACAGTTTATGGACAAGCAACGAATGTTAAAGTATTGTTGGCGAATATTTATTTCTGTACATATGTTGCTTGAAATTACAAATGACACGTACTAATTATTCATTTTTCCAAATACTGCAGTTAAAATATGAAAAAAGAAACGAAATAATTCCAATAGTTGTCAAACTTGGTAGAGATGTTTGTTTAGACTTACTAATGAAAGTCTAAAAAGTTCTGAAAAATTAAAGGTCTACCGCCATCTTGACAAATACATGCACTTTTTGGTTTTTTTGCATATATCTCGTAAAATATTGACTATTGATAAAAATAGTTAGTATCAAAACAAAAACTTATTAAATTGTCCACAAAAAAGGTATTATTCAATTTTTTGGCAACTATAATAGTTTGTATAATTATAATAGGCTGTTAATGCCGCGTGAATAGCTAGTGAGCTCCAAATACTTTCTATATTATACAGGGTGTTTAAAAGAAAGGGTTCAAGACTTACTGGGTAGATAGTATTCATTATACTGAGTAAAAATTTAATAAATATAGGTCGAAAGCTCAATCGTTTCTGAGATAAAAAACATTTTTGTATATTACTATGACTGACTTACAAAAGAACACCCCCAACCCGAACTCTTCTAGTTGGATAAAGTTTTGGGGGTATGTAGTGTGACTCAATACATGAATAACGTGAATATGCTTTGTTACTGCCTTATCGCCCTATGATTTTCAACCTAAAAAGGGCGCTTTTACTTTTTTTAACGTGTAACTTCCAAAATACAAGAAATAAAGAAAAATATTTAAAATAAAAGGGTCTACAAAATGGTGTAGACAAAAATGTAAAAAAGGTCAGTCATAGTAGGAATATACAAAAATGTTGATATCTCAGAAACGGTTGAGGTTCATTTTTTATTTACTCATTACAGGGTGGTAGTTAAGTATTGTAAAAAATTATAAGGGGTGGTTCTTCACATAAATTTAAGACGCAAACTTTATATGACCATATGTCTAAAACTGCTTAGTTTCAAAAATACAGAGTGTCAAAGTTGAAGGAAAAATTTCGTTTTTTCAAAAAATTTTGGAAACCACTCGAGTTATTTCGATAAAACATTGTGTGTGTTCAAAGTTTTATCAAAATAACCAGTGGTTTTCTGAATTTTTGGGAAAAACAAAATTTTTTATTTCAACTTTGACACCCTGTATTTTGGAAACTAAGCCGTTTTGGACATATGGTCATATAAAGTTCTTGTCTTAAATTTATGTGAGAAATCACTTCTTATATGGCCGGTTGTTCCAACCCGTTGGTAAACTAAGTAATAGTCATATCATATATACGTCTTTGTTTTTCCTTTGAATTAAAAAAAGATAGACGTACATATTTGTTTACCAATACGTTGGAACAACCGGCCTATAATCTTTTGGAGTACTTACTACCCTGTATACAATATAAAAAGTATTTGGAGTTCACTACCAATTCAGGCAACATTCACAGTTAATTTTCTGGAAAACTATTACAGTTAACCAAAAATTGAATATCTTTTTTGTAGACAATTTAATAAGCTTTTATTTTAATAATAACTACTTTTTAAATAAAGTCAATATTTTACGAGATATGCAAAAAACAAAAAAGTGCACCTATTGTTCAAGATAGCGGCCAACGCTCACATTCAATTTTTCAGGACTTTATACGTTCATTAGAAAGCCTATACGAATATCTTTACCAAGTTTCAAAACTATTGGAATTATTTCGCCCACTTGCTTCAAGCGGACTTATTTTGACTGGGCTAGGAGGATAAATTAAAAATGTGGCGAATGTTTCTTAGTACACACATTTCACTAAACAAACTTTTTTAAATACATTTTTTCGCGGATTTATGCTTATTTCATGTTATGCGAAAGTTACATATGAACTTAGTGTTGCGACAATTATGTAGACCAAAACAATTCTAGATATTGTCTATCGTGATTACAAAGAAATAGAACAACCTCTTAAAAATAACGATGCGGTTTTTAGCGTAACTTAATCTTACATTAAAAATAAACTGCATACAAGTGTTTTATTACTGTACTTTGTAGTAATAATTGTAATAATGTAATGCCAGAAGCGTCTAATCCGACGGTACTGGTTGCAGGTAAAGTAGTACTTAGAAAGAAAAACCAGAAGCGTCTATTTGGACGGGACTGGTCCACAAAAATACCAGAAGCGTATAATCCGACGGTACTGGTTGCATGTAAAGTAGTACTTAAAAAGAAAAACCAGAAGCGTCTATTTGGACGGGACTGGTCCACATAAATACCAGAAGCGTCTAATCCGACGATACTGGTTTCAATAATAATCAGAAGCGTGTATTCCGACGGTACTGATAGCAATACGAACCAGAAGCGTTTGTTGTGACAGTATTGCTAATAAAACATTTCCAAAATATACATTTATATTTATACTATTATAGTTAATTTTTAATAAAAATATAATAATGAAATATATATGTAGTAAAAAAGAAGTAAAGACCATTGTAATTTTTAAGAGGTTGTTTATGTTTTACGATTAATATGTACATGTAAATTACACAATATTATATAATATGACACAATACTGAACATTATTTTATAAGATGCTTTTTCATTAATTCTTGTGTATATTTATGTTTATTATTATTTGCAGGTGACAGTTACTGAAGAAGCAGCGCGAAGAAACAAATGGCACTGAGGGTGCAAAGAAATCTGCCAATGTCCGGAAATCAGTGGAATCACTGGTTACTTACGGTACGATGGATGAGGAGCTTCGTATCCAGCAAACGTGCGCAGCTGTAACGCCGAAATGCACAGGTACGTACGACAATGTCCAATATCGCGAAGATGACGATATTGACAGTTATAGTCTTGTTGAGGGTACGAAGGAACCTACTAATGTTCGGAAATCAGTGGAATCACTGGTTACTCCTGGTACGATGGATGTGGAGCTTCGTACCCAACAAACGTGCTTGGCTCTAACGCCGAAATGCACAGGTACGTACGACAATGTCCAATATCGCGAAGATGACGATATTGAACATTATATTCTTGTTGAGGGTGCGAAGGAACCTACCTATGTCCGGAAATCAGTGGAACCACTGGTTACTCCCGGTACGATGGATGTGGAGCTTCGTACCCAACAAACGTGCTTGGCTTTAACGCCGAAATGCACAGGTACGTACGACAATGTCCAATATTGCGAAGATGACGATATTGAACATTATATTCTTGTTGAGGGTGCGAAGGAACCTACCTATGTCCGGAAATCAGTGGAACCACTGGTTACTCCCGGTACGATGGATGTGGAGCTTTGTACCCAACAAACGTGCTTGGCTCTAACGCCGAAATGCACAAGTACGTACGACAATGTCCAATATCGCGAAGATGACGATATTGAACATTATATTCTTGTTGAGGGTGCGAAGGAACCTACCTATGTCCGGAAATCAGTGGAACCACTGGTTACTCCCGGTACGATGGATGTGGAGCTTTGTACCCAACAAACGTGCCCGGCTGAAATGCCGGAATGCACAGATTATGTCCAATATTGGACATTACCTGATGATGACGATATTGAGAATCATACTCTTGTTCTCGAGAAAGGCGGTACGGATACAGGTCGTATCGCAGAACATGAGCCTGTAGGTCGTCGCATTATGGACTCATCTTTTTACTTAAAAGAATTGCATTGGACGTTTGATAATCATAAATCGAAGACAGTATTTCAGTGCTCATTTAAAGGTTGGACATGCGTAAAATCTCGTTGCCGTGGGTTACTCACGCAATTCTTCTTCAAATGTCAAACGTGCAACTTTGAAGACAATTTTTGGTCTGAACCCGTAGATTTCGACGAAATATTAGATATTAATAGAACTGCTGTAGCTGGAACAATAACAGTTGGAATTGGTTACGCCCAGCTAGAAGAGCTATGTGCAGCCATGAACATTTATTGCATGGCTGAACACACATACATTAAGTATCGCGAAGACTTAGTTGACAGTTTTCTAGAAACAACCATGGAAAGTAAGAAAATGGCAGCCGAGGAGGAAAAACAACTCGCGATCGAAAAGAATGAAACGATAAATGGTATTCCGTATATAACAGTTGTTGCGGATGGCAGTTGGATGAAGAGATCGTACGGTAAAGAGTACGATTCACTTTCCGGTGCAGGTGCCATAATCGGTTACCGCACAAGGAAAATTCTCTTCGTTGGCATCCGCAACAAATATTGCACGGTATGCGACGAAGAAATTGTAAAGCAAAAACTCATAAATGCTACAAAAATTTTGATCGCAACGCAAGTTCCAAAGTATGGAGAGCGATGTCATTGCAGAAGGTTTCAATAGTAGCCTGGAAATGCGCGGATTGATATACAGAACACTTATCGCCGATGGCGACAGTAATGTATATCACTGTATACTAAAAAATGACCCATATCGCGAAATGAAGGTAAGGGTACAAAAAATAGAATGTACCAACCATCTGCTTTGTAATCTGAGCAATAAATTAAAAAACGTGGCTGAAACAACTCAGCCAAAAGGGCAAAAAAAAAAAAACGTAATTTTGTACAGCTTAGAAATGTTGTAAAGAGCAACATTTTACCAATACGAAAAGAGATGATAGAACTAGCTTCTTTACCAAGAAAAGAAAACATACCTCCTCATTTGCAGGCTACGAAATTACGAGAAGATATATTGAACATGATTCCTAGCCACGTATTTGGTGAGCATACAGAATGTAAGAAACGCGGTCGTAAATGCGAAGATGAAACGAAAACAAACTACGTAAACGATCTGAAAATGTATAGTCTGTTCCAAAAAATACAGATTGCTGTAAGATATATAGCAGCTTATTCAGATAGTTTGCTGTTAAATTACACAAATAATCCTGCAGAACTGTTCAATTCCATAATCTGCAAAGAAATTGGCGGAAAGCGCGTTAATTTTGGCAAACGAGGCTCTTATAATGCTAGAGTTTTGGGATCAGCTGTGCAATACAATACACAAGACGTCCTTACAAGAGTGCATAAGGTCAGAGGTAAAGCAGTTCCACGTGTTGTCGAGAAACTGGAGAAGCGACGGCAAATAAAAGTTGCGAGAACAAGAGAATCTCGACAAATCGATGGAAGGCAAAAGAGACCGAAGCAAGAATCAGGAACAGATCGCCATTATGGCCCGCACTTGCAAAGACCAGACGATTCAGATGATGTATTCGAAAAAACCATCATCATTTTGCAACATCATTTTGAGATGTTGGCTAAAACCGCGGAAAACAGGAAGCAGATTGAACGAAACACAATAGATGAAGGTGATTCTGAGCTGTGGATAGTCACAAGAAGTCTCATGTTGACTGCATCCAATTTTGGAAGGGTATGTCGTATGAGATTGCAAACGTCTCGCGCACCAACAGTGAAAGACATTTTGTTTTCTCCGTGCATTGACACTGCAGCCATGAAATATGGTCGCGATCGAGAGGAGGATGCGAGGAAAGAGTTAGCCGCAAAACTCAAGAAACAAATAAAACCTTGCGGATTGTTTATTAATGTTGAAAATCCATTCCTGGGTGCTTCTCCCGATGGGCTCATTGACGAAGATGGTCTGGTGGAGATTAAATGTCCTCAGTCGGCTGAAAATTTAACAGCAGAAGAAACCATAGAAACATTGGCTTCCTTGAAGAACATCTTTGATAGAAAAAATCCTGACAATATGAATAAAAATTATAGATTTTTTTATCAGGCTCAAGGTCAATTAAACATAACGCAACGAGAATATTGCATTTTTGCTGTATGGACACCAAGAAGCATGAAAATAGTGCATGTAAATAGAGACAATGCTTTTTGTGAAACTAATATGCTGCCTTTGCTAAAACGCTTCTACCACGATAGCATGCTTCCGGAAATCTTGAATAGCCGTCATAAAAGGAATATGCCTATAAGAGACCCAAGATATATTATAGAAGCACAGGAAGCAAGTAAAAAATTAAGTAGTCGAAAAACTATTGAACAAAATGCAGTAAAGAGCGAAAATGTCATTAATGAAAATAACGAAACGTTTAAATGTGACATTTCGCCAATGAAAACAGCAATTACCACTGCTATGATTGCTCAAGATATGGAGCAGGATGATGATTGTACATATATTGGTACAAGCTACAAGCGAGATATAACCGAAGAGGATAAGGCAAGACGAATAATAAATAAATGAAATTATTATACCTATTTCCGTTGTGAAACGGAATGTCTTGTCTGGCAACAACCTAACGGACGAATCGATAGATGAATTTTTACGCATTGTAAGACAAAGTACTTCTTTTGAAACGCAAAGTGTACAATATCAAGGACTTCCTGATTATATTGACGCTAGTAAGAGCGACAAAAGCTTACAAATAATTAGAGGAAAATGTAAATACTCTGCAGAGGGAATTGAACACTGGCGATGTATATTTTGTGATGGCACCAAACTGTTCGTATATGACAGTATACCTGGCTGTACATACGACAAATTGGTACGCAAGGAAAGAGAATATATAAAGCGTCGATATCCAAAAATAAGGCAAAGTGATATTATTTTTGAGAAAGTTGATGCACAACCAGACGCTACAAGTTGCGGAATTTACGCCGCAGCTTTTGCCACAACTATAGTCTTACAAGGCAATCCTTGTAATGTAAAATATTCCTATAAAGTAGGACAGATGAGACAACATTTTATAAAAATTATAGAAGATTAACATCTGTCGCTATTTCCAACACGTCCGTAGTAATATTTACAAAGTTACGATATCGCAAAAATATATCGTTTAGATAAAACGTGTCTCAATGAATAATGTATTTGTTTGATATTGGGAAACTAAATGTCAGAATCGTCTGTTCTGACGGTACTGGCAAAATAAAATGCCACAAACATTTATTCGGACGGTACTGATTATAATAAAAATCATATGCGTCTATTCTGACGGTAGTGACAAAATAAAATGCCACAAGCGTGTATTGAGACTGTTGATTATAATAAAAATCAGATGCGTCTGTTCTGACGGTAGTAACAAAATAAAACGCCAGAAGCGTCTATTCGGACGGTACTGATTATAATAAAAGTCAGATGCGTCTGTTCTGACGGTACTGACAAAGTAAAACGTCAGAAGCGTCTGTTATGACGGAACTGATAATTAGAATTGTATCATTTTAAAAGTAAAGTCGGAGAGACGGACATAAATATATTGGTTGCGTTCTCACGGGAATAGGCGTTGGAGGGGCCTATTCTGTAATCCATCTGTAATATAATAAAAATCAGATGCGTCTGTTCTGACGGTACTGATAAAGTAAAACGTCAGAAGCGTCTCTTATGACGTAACTGATAATTAGAAATGTATCATTTTAAAAGTAAAATCGGAGAGACGGACATAAATATATTGGTTGCGTTCTCACGGGAATAGGCGTTGGAGGGGCCTATTCTGTAATTCATCTATAATATAATAAAAATCAGAAGCGTCTGTTGTAACGGTACTGATTATTACAAATGTATTTTTTGTACATTACAATCAGAGAGACGAAAGAAAATATATTGGGTGCGTTCTCACGGGAATGGGCGTTGGAGGGGCCCATTCTATAGTATCAATAATCAAAATCACATAATTTCGATCCTTTTTATACATTTGAGAAAAAATGTGCTGCGCATGTATTTGTCACTTGATTATATAAATATGTAAACAATATAACGTACAAGGTGGACAAAATAAAGCGTAACGAATTTTTATCTTCACAACTTATTTGCAGAGAAATATGTTTTAAACAAAAGTTGTTTGCTTTGAAGGGGGACACAAGATTCCGATGTGAGTTGCGTCGTAGATGTCATTCTCAAAAAATAGGGGACTAATTTCTTATGGAACTTGATTTTTTCCTTCACATGAAAGTTGTACATCTCGTTGAGACATTTTCGAAATACTATAATAAAGCTCTCTTTCGTTAGAATGTCCTGAGATATTTTAAATTTTGTCATATTTTTTATAAAAAATGTAATGTCTCGTAGAATATTCACTTTTCGATTACTGTACCTTCATACTTTTATGCACAGAATAACGAAATAAAGCGAATAATAATATTATTTTTGACATTTACAATTTTGCAAAATTGAATGTACATTGTACAAAATGCAATCGAATTTTTAAAAATAGTTTTTGCCTTTTTTTCAACAAAATCAATTCTTTTTATTCTACATATAAAAATATCAAGGTAAAATCCTCGAAAAGTGAAGACTTTACGAGATATTTCATATATTTTATATTGCAAATATCATAGCAAAATTTAAAATATCTTAGAAACAAAAGAGCTTTATTTAAGTAAAACGTCTCGATGACATGTATAACTTTTATCAGACAAAAATCAAGTTCCATAGAAATTAGTCGTCTTTTCTTGAAAACGACATCAGCGACATGACGCACATCATTACACATGTGTAAAAGCATTTTTTTTCTCAAATTAAAAATAAGTTTTTGGAGGAGTAGATTAAAATGGGACACCCTGTAAGGGTGAATGCGGTGTAAGGCTTATAACACATATATAAGTATACGTAATTACAGCGCCTATAATAATTACATATGTGGGACTATGTACATTATGTGTATGAACACACGCACATACAAATATGTACACGCGCATTATGTTTATGAACATATATATACTTTCAGTGTTGAGAATAAATAATACAATATACACAAACCTTCATTACTTTGTGTATGTACATATATACGTATATATGTATACAGGGTGTTTTAAAATTAAGTGCATTAAATTTGTGTAATGAAAGAAGAAATCAATACAAGCATTTTAAGTATAGGAACCATGGGTCGGCGACGCTTCGTTACGGCGTTATAAGCGTATAAAGTAAATCGTCACAAGTACTACGCTCGCGTTGTAGTTTGTTTGCCTCTCGTTTGTTTACTTCTCAAGGTGCTTGCAAGTTCTTTCTTTCACTTTCCTCGTGTTTTCTCAGCCAAGCTGTAGTGATCACGTTGTCAGTCGAGCTGTGCTACTCACAGTGAGAAACGAGTAGCTGGTAATAAACGAGTAGCTTTATTTTCTTTGAAATAATCATGAACCGCCACAATGGATACACTTGGGAGGAACTCGCAGACATACACTTAACTTTCGGCGCTGCTGGAGGCAACTGTGCGCTCGCTCAGAGGATGTATCAAGAAAGATACCCGAACAGAAGACTGCCGAACCGGAGGACTTTTGTTAACGTTGATCAACGTCTGAGGGAAACGGGATCATTGCAATCGAGGATGTACAACGCAGGGAGAAATAGGTCAACACGTACTCCACAGTTTGAGGAAGAAGTATTAGAGCGATTTGAAGATAATCCATCAACAAGTACTAGAATTATTGCACGCGAGCTCCATGTTAATAACAGTCTTGTTTGGAATATTGTCCATGACAATTTGCTTCATCCGTTTCATCGGCAAAAGGTGCAAGCTCTTCGCCCCGATGATTTTCCGGCTCGTGTTGCCTTTGTTAATTGGTTTCTGCAACAAAGAGCCCTCCAACCTGAATTTCCAGCTCGTGTTTTGTTTACCGACGAAGCAAGCTTCACGCGTGAAGCCATCGTTAACATTCACAACAATCATGTGTGGGTTGAAGATAATCCACATGCCACTTTCACATGTCAAATTAACAGAATAAAATAATTGCATCGCAGACGTTATGACGATTTAGTTTAAGCGCCCATAACGCCGTAACGAAGCGTCGCCGACCCATGGTTCCTATACTTAAAATGCTTGTATTGATTCCTTCTTTCATTACACAAATTTAATGCACTTAATTTTAAAACACCCTGTATATACAAAATATATGTAATAAAGGTTTGTGTATATTGTATTATTTATTCTCAACACTGTGTATATATATATATATATATATATATATATATATAGGGGGAGTCCGGGAGAGTTGAACCACGTTTTACTTGAAGGTCTATAAAATTTAGTGTAATTGATGTATAGATTTTTTATTTATGTCAAAGTAAAGCCTTATTATATGGCTACAATTTGTGGATTTTCTAATTTTAATAAGTTTATAAACGTGTTATATTAATTAAATCAAAAAACGAGATTTGGTTCATCTCTCCCCAAGGGGTGGAAGACATGACCCACCGTATAGGGAGATGTGACCATACCCTATAAACTCATGGAAAAAACAATAAAAACATATTTAGACTCTAGTCTATATTAAGAACTCACAAATTTAGACATTAAAATCATATCTCTAATGTTTTAATTGAGCTTTTTAAACAAAATCAACAAAAAATAAAAACTGAACTAAACATTTATGCCTTCACATGGTTTTTATTAATTTTCACAATTAACAAAAAATAACCAAAATAGAATTTCTCAAACACTTAAATTAACTAAAGATAATCATTTTGAGATCAATCATTTATAAATTAAATAGAAATTCTTGGAATAAGTTCAGGTGGTTCAAATCTCCCACCCGGTACCATCTTGACTTTGATACAGTTTTGCAGAAAAAATAAAAATGATAGGATAAAAACTCTAACTCTACCTTAAACTACGATAATATATGGTGTAAATAACGTATAATGTTTTTCCAAATCTTGACATATAAAAGTGTGACGATAAAATGAACAAGAATATTTTTTTTTACTTCGAGCACGTTAAAACACGTTTATCTCACTCACAGCCAAAATGCACTGCCGAGCAACTTGTTGTCACGTGACATAGTAGCGGCAGATGACCCGTACGTTGCGGCTTGACAATCGCGCGCTTTTTGCAAAATTTGAACAAGATATTTAAAGTGGTTCAACTGTCCCGTATGGTCAAGTCTCCCGGACTCCCCCTACATACATACATATGTATATATAGGCGCTGTAATTACGTATACATACATATGTGCATGTGCATACATTATAATATGCATTATATTGTTGCGCCCGTGCTCAGACGCCCGTTACATCGCGGCAAATCGCAAAGTCCCTTAGCGATCAGCTGTTATCGATCGTTATTGATTTACAAGAGATTCTCAATTGTGCAGCCTCGGTCTCGAGGGTCTCGAGCGGACGCGACGCGACGGTCCAAGGATCCAGAACAATTGAGAATCTCTGGTAAATCAATAACGATCGATAACAGCTGTTTGCTAAGGGACGCTTCGCGATTCACCATAATCGCCGCGATGTAACGGACATCTCAGCACGGGCGCAACAATATATATGTCTTACACCGCCTTACACTTCCGACGTTGCATATGGGTATGAATCCAGTGTATAATAAACATGTACATATACAGGGTGATTCGAAACAACCTTTTACCGTTGAAAGTACAGATTTGTGCCAAAATTCTGAGACGACTTTTCCTCTTGCAAAATTTTGTCTGAAGCTTACTTTCTGAGTTATCAAGCAAAATACTTACCCTATCGCTGGCCGAGTACAGGAGGTAGACAGGAGTGGCGCGATTCACCATTAGACGCGGGCGCTTACGTCGGGTGCCCGCTGCGCGATCAGTCGATCGATCAATGGATCGAGCTGCGTCCCAATATTTACTGCCAGCACAGAAAATCTACAGTTCGCGTTATGCATAGATTTTCAGAACTGGCAATAACATTGGATAACGATAATTACAATGATACACGCACACACATGCAAGCACGTTCACTCACTCGTGTTATTGTTTTCTCTCACAAACTTCACTTAAATACACTTAACTTTACTCTTTTTACTCACATACTTAAAAATGTGCAATTATTATTAACAATACACAATGAGTCACATTACTATGTTTACGCAAGCGTTACTTCTGTAGTAAGTTACTCAAATTATCGTTTACGATAATCCACTCCGCGTAAACGGAGGTCTCTGCATAAACTTCGCATTACTGCCGTGGTCCAAATCGAAATATCATAGGAAAAATATCAAGAAACGCAGTCCTATATATGTTATAAGTACCGTTATTAAAAACATAAATCATCGTAACTTCGCACTCTAGCCGTGTTTCATAACATATAGGACTGCGTTTCTTGATATTTTTCCTACACTAGGAAAAATAAATTAGTGCCTCCAACCAAACTGTTTAGTTCAGACGTTTTTTAACAGCAAACAAATATCCTGCTTTGGATAACAAAATATTTAGTTACTTCTGCTAAATACATTTTTCTGATTTGTTCTGTGGACCAAATGATTTTGTTGATCAATTGATCATCTAAATTGATCATGTAATATCAGGTCATCCGATAGATGGCATCCGATGGAATCCGTTTCTCGTATTTAAAATACATGGAAAAACATTTATATTGCGAAGTATATCAGCATTTGTATCAGTTGTATCGTGGAGTCCACTTTTGTAATAAAGTGTCTTGGGATTGATATACCTATAACGTTAATGTAACCTTATAGTTAATGATATCTTTATTATTGAAGACTGATAATAATTAAATAAATATAAAACTAGTAAACAGATAAATATGTATTTTACAACAAAAAAATACTTGGTTTAAGTATATAAAAAGTTTAGTTGCAATAACGCAATTTACGTTACCAAACGCTTTTGTTTATATAACAAAATTCATATAGTTGAAGCTTTTTGGTTGTTATAATAAAAGCATTACGTTATAAGAACAAAATGTAGTCAACAAAGATATTTGTTTACAGCAACTAAACAGTTTTGTTGGGCATATTTTAACCAAATTATTTTGTCGTTACAACAAAATTTTGGTTCATACAACAAAACATTTTTCCTAGTGTATGATACTTCGATTTGGACCACGGCAGTAATGCGAAGTTTATGTTTTAACCTTTGACTTAAATGTTATTATTGTTATCAAACGTGCGCTGAAGATGACTCAAAAAAAGAGTCGAAACGTTCGTCTTTAAATTATTACATGTAAACCTAATTTGAATAAATTATTGTTGCGCACCATTTGCCGCGCGCGTGGCTCTTAGTGCCTATTTTTAGTATTATTTTATTTTATTAATTAGTTCATCTTAAGAAAGAGTTAAAAAATTTGTTTTGAGACGAGGTTATTTTTGTTCAATTAAAATATGTGCAATTAATGTTCAAGTAAAATAAATTTTTCAAATAATGAACAACTGTTGCTGTCACTTTTTACCCCGTATGGTGTCACACTCACTCCACGGGCCGGGGTAGGAAGTTACACAGGCAAATTTTATAAGTCAATTAATTTCTCCTAGTTGCAAAAGCCTATCCTTGCGTTCTTTATCGCATTTTGAAGCTAAATAATCATACATTTCACAATCGTTAACACAATAAAGAACACTTGTTGAACACCTGGTGAACACCCTACAGTGTACTAACGCTAAAAAATAGATATACACATTAAGTGCATCGCCGCGGGTAATCAATAAACAGTTATTGCAAATTATATATTGCAAGTTTTTCCACGTTTTTCATACTCACACATTGCCATGAATATTCAAGGACCATACAGAAAATACCTTCGAGATGCAAGAGAAGAAATTCCGGCAACAACTATTCATGCTCGACGATGAATGAAATGCAAGCTGAATTGGTCTTCAATAATCAGGTACTTATAAAAAATAATAAAATTAAAATTATATATGTATATACAGGGTGTCCCAAAATTCGCGACTCAAAATATTATAGCAAGAAAGTTCTCAAAAAATTAGGTAAAAATTGTTATTTGTAAATTTTTATTTCACAGTAGTTTTTGACAGATAAGGGTTTAAAAGCTAGCCAATTACAGACGAGGTTTAGACGGACACCTGTCCATGAGTCAGCTCTGTGAAGTTGGCACCCCGAAATGCGAATTTTTATAAAATTCAAGTGGCATTCGTTTGTCCACGATTTGTCCACATTTGTCCACCCAAAATTTTTGTTTGTCCACCCTTCAATAAAAAGTTATGGCCAAATTAAAAAAATTGACATCAGCACCCCTATAAACATTTTTTATTAATTTTCAAGTGGGATACGATTGTCCACGATTTGTCCACGTTTGTCCACCCAAAATTTTCGTTTGTCCACCCTTCAAAAGAAAGATAATTAATTTAAAAAAATTGACATCAGCACCCCTATAAACATTTTTCATTAATTTTCAAGCGGGATACGATTGGCCACGATTTGTCCACGTTTGTCCACTTAAAATTTTTGTTTGTCCACCCTTAAAAAAAAAGTTATGGCCAAATTAGAAAAATTGACATCAGCACCCCTATAAACATTTTTCATTAATTTTCAAGCTGGATACGATTGTCCACGATTTGTCCACGTTTGTCCACCCAAAATTTTCGTTTGTCCACCCTTCAAAAGAAAGATAATTAATTTTAAAAAATTGACATCAGCACCCCTATAACCATTTTTCATCAATTTTCAAGCGGAATACGATTGGCCACGATTTGTCCACGTTTGTCCATTAAAAATTTTTATTTGTCCACCCTTAAAAAAAAATTATGGCCAAATTAGAAAAATTGACATCAGCACCCCTATAAACATTTTTCATTAATTTTCAAGCGGGATACGATTGTCCACGATTTGTCCACGTTTGTCCACCCAAAATTTTCGTTTGTCCACCTTTAAAAAAAAAAGAATTAAATTTAAAAAATTGACATCAGCACCCCTATAAACATTTTTCATCAATTTTCAAGCGGGATACGATTGTCCACGATTTGTCCACGTTTGTCCATCCAAAATTTTCGTTTGTCCACCCTGTAAATGTGTTATAAAGAAATTTAAAAAGAAGCAATTTTCTTTATATACAACTTTCACTGCAAATTACATATTGGAATTGTTTGTCTAATTATGATTTTTGTTTGTCCATTCCTTATTCTCATTTGTCCATCCATCAGAATGGAGTTATTAACAAATAAACATTTAAAAAATAGACTATAACTGCCCTGAGCACTTCCGATTGAATTTTCTTCAACTTAAGCAAATAAAAAATTTGGCAAATTTTGTAATATCTGCTTAAGCATTTCCGATTGCATTTCTTTTAATACAATCCAATTACACAATAACGCATGTACTCTCTGATCCAGCTTATTAACTTCTTATTGATTACATACAAGCACAACATGTCATTTAGGTAATTATAGAGCATTGTTTTCTGAAACTGCACATATATCAAAATTATTAAAAAATAAACAGAGCTTAGATTTACATTTGCATGTATTTACTCTCTTCTGACTTAAATCATATGTTGACATAAATTATATCTTTTTAGGTTTAATCGAAATAAAGACGAATCAGAAAATTAAGAAAAGGTAAATAGTAGATAATATTTTATTTAATTAAGGAAGACAACATTGTTCAGACTTTTATAATAAACAACTTATCTTAACATATTTTAATATATCTTAACATGTCTTAACATATCTTTTACATAATGTATATGTTTTAAATATAAAGAAGCAATATTTGTAGAAAGCATTTTGATTTTATTTTTGTATTATTAAGAAATTATACAATATTAATAACCTAAGAAAAAAATTTAATCTGAAAAGATATTGTAATAATATAGTACAATATAAAGTATAATATGTATAGTATAGAATATAGTATAATATAGTATAATATATAGTAGAATATAGTATAATATAAAAATGATATTAAAATAAAAAAACAAAACGTTTGAAATGGGAGAAGAAGCATGCCAATCCTATACTGTTGTAAAATAAAGCTCAACTTTAGTGGCTATACAAAAATGAAAATAATATCAGTAAAAATGTTTTCTGTTGAAGATAATGTTTATGTATATTATATTTTTATGAATACTATAGTACTCGGATGTATTTGGACTGAACATGGATTCTTAATGGAACGTATTCTTCTGCACAGATCATCATGTTCCGTCCATATTCCGGTTGTACTACGGCAAAATGCTGTAAAGTGGTCAGAAATATGACGTACAATACCACCTAATACATAGCTTTCATTTTTAATATTAATTTTTTCAGGAAGATTACTTAAAAATATTCCATGCGGATATTTAATTTTTTATAATTCAAGGAAGATCTCAAATAAAACAAAAAAATGAAAAAATTGCATAGATAATATTGCAAGATAAAATGCAAGATAATATTAACGTAGAAAAAAAAAGAAAACGATTGTAATATGCTAGAAAAAACAGAAAGTGCTATTAATGGTCATAGTTATCTAAAGGAACAAGAGAATTGGAAAGGTTTAAACACTGCGCATGCAAGAAATCAAAAAAATCAGAAGAAGTCCAAGTTCAAACTAACGCAGAAGAGCATGATGACTGTATAAATAGTTCGGAATCTCTATTAGAAAAATCAACCTCAATATACGTAGATAATAAAAATGTTGTCAACTATAATGAAAATAAAGAAAATAAACTTGCAAGTAAAAAGTCTAAAATTAAAAAGATGCCATTAAGTGAAAATAATATTAATTGCCAAAGAGGAAAATATTTAAAGCCATGCCCAGACATTGATCTTATATATAATTGACCTCTAAGAAAACGAAAGGGTGAAATATTAAAGAACGGAAACCTCTGCAATGTAGTTATTATTAATAGCCAAAAAATGTACGTTAAGAACACATGTGCCTTTGATTCATTGTTTGAAGTATTAACAACTGCTTATTGTAATTATTCTTTATTTAAAAATTGGTCCGATAAAAATTCTGAAAACGTGTTTTTAACATTTGTAAAAAAATATGCTAGTATAGGTATTAACAATTTAATTTATCAGGAACAAGCTGCTATTTTATGTACACTTTTCGAAACCCACAATAACATTGTCGATTGCACAACTAGTCCTAATTGGTTAATAGCTAAACTGATGGCAGATTTGCCAAGTGTAGAAGAAGTTAAAAAATGTATAAAATGTGAGATAAAATTAAGAAGACTATTTGTATTAGATGTAAATGAAACAGGACTGGCTCAAGACTTTAAACAAATTTTTCTCAATTTTATTTTACAATTTTTTAGCATAGAGTCAGTGACGTGAAAAAGTTGCCAGTCAAAAATACAAATTACGAGGAAAACAGCGCCATGTCTGTTTTTTTATCCTGAGATCTTCCTTGAATTAAAAAAAATTAAATATCCGCATGGAATATTTTTAAGTGATCTTCCTGAAAAAATTAATATTAAAAATGAAAGCTATGTATTAGGTGGTATTGTACGTCATATTTTTGACCACTTTACAGCATTTTGCCGTAGTACAACCGGAATATGGACGGAACATGATGATCTGTGCAGAAGAATACGTTCCATTAAGAATCCATGTTCAGTCCAAATACATCCGAGTACTATAGTATTCATAAAAATATAATATACATAAACATTATCTTCAACAGAAAACATTTTTACTGATATTATTTTTATTTTTGTATAGCCACTAAAGTTGAGCTTTATTTTACAACAGTATAGGATTGGCATGCTTCTTCTCCCATTTCAAACGTTTTGTTTTTTTATTTTAATATCATTTTTATATTACTAGCACACACGCGCGCTACGCGCGCGCTTTAAACTTTTTCCGTTCCATTTCACCTTAAAACACTCGTCCCACATCACCATTTCTCTCCGTTAAAATATATTCCCTTTCTCATCCACTGTACCAATGTCCATTCGCCACCTCGCGTTTCTTTTTTTCTCTCCGCTCACTTCACATATCTGTCTCTCCCATATTTTGTTTTCTTCTTTCTTTTTACTTCTCGCATAAGACTTATCACACTTCGCTTCTTCGGCTCTCATTTTTCTTTTTTTTTTCTTGCACTTCACATTCGTTATCCCCTCTGCTTTTACTTCTCCCATACTTCCTTTTTCTTCACTAATTATCTCTCCTTCCATTTTTTCAATATTTCCACCATCACCTCTAATTTTCTCTATTTTTTACTTTATTTACTGAAAGATAATCTATCACATACTCGGTCTTTGTTACTAATTTTTCTTATTTTTTCCTTTATTTATCGAAAGATAATCTATTACATACTTTTCACATTCTTTATCCCACTATACCTTCTTTTGCTTTTCCTTCTCCCGCTCTTCCTTTTTCTCCTATTTTTTTAATCTTTTCCACCACCATCCTTTTTTTTATTTTTAATTATTATTTTACCATCCCTAATATTTTGTTTTTATTTATATTTATATTTATCTGTTTATTTATATTTATTTACTTATTTTTCTTTATTTCTTTGTTTTTCTTTATTTCTTTATTTATCGAACTCGCCGACATCTTAATGAACCAACCACTCTCGCGTGGAAAAGTGATAGTAATAATATATATCGACAGCGCGATACTTATCGACTCAAGACACATCAACTTCTCGATCAAAATTAATTTTTTTAAGTTTTATTTCTTTTCTTCTTCTTCTCTTTATTTTATAAAAACCTTGATTGTAAAAAAAATGTAAGAATTGTACACAGCAAATAAATTTCTTTATAATTTTATTATAATTATAATTATTATTGAAATAATTATAAATTATAGCATTAATTATATATATTATTACTTAAAAAATAAATTCCATGATCCCTTTTAGCACATTAAATTAGGAAAACTTAGAAAATATACAGTTAATATCAATTTTTTTTAAGTTATTACATTAATTCTTTCTACATTTTTTATTTATATTGTAAATATCGTTGTGAATGACGTAAATATTATAAATAGTTTGCAAAAAAAATGAAGGTATTAATTACGAAAAACCATCGATACGTGTTGCGAAATTAATATTTCTCAAAAGTGTACTCTGACGAAACGTGAAGCTTTTATAATATATGTATATAAATGAGTTCATGATCGCCATTGGCGGACCTTATCATTATTAAAGCTACAACTCATCTATCGTAACGCTTTGATCGTGGTTATAAGCAATGAAGCCGTCGTAAACCGTATATCTATGTATAATATATCTATATTATCTATAAACACATTTTTTTTCACATGTCGAGAAAACTGACAAGTTAAGTTATGTTGTAACGCCAGACAAGCGTCGTAATCGTAAAGAGTTCAAGCTGAATCAACTCATACGATGAGCTTACGATAACGATTACGACAAGCGTTACGATCGTTTACTATAAACATTAAGATAGATGTAGTTGTAGCTTAAGACATAATTGTTACACGTTACTTTTCTAGTATAGTGGAACAACTATACAACAATGATCATATCTAGTACAATATTTTATATATACAATATAATTAAAAAAATAGTATAAATTAGAAATTAGAAATTAGCATATTGCTTAATTAACATTTAAAGACGCACACAAAGCTCTTCTTATGAGGAAGCTTGTATTTTATTTGATGCAATTATTATTTATTATTTTGGTTTCCTCATAGAGGAAGTTTATTTGTGTGCGTCTTTACCCAAGGAGAACAAAAAGTCACAAAAACGTCAAAATGATGTCATTTTGACTTTAACTGGTCAATTTTTCATCAAGCTTGATGAAAAATTGACCATTTACTTGCAGTGACGTCAAAATGACGTCATTGTGACGCCATCGATATATGTATCGATACATTGAAGGTATCGAATAACATCGAGATTGAGAGTCACTCGAGGAGCTTCAGGTTCAGAGTAAGATCGCGAGAATTTCAGAAGAGAAGGATCTAGAAGAGAACGGATTACCCGCGTTTTCGCTGCCAGTTTTGTGTTGTGACGTGGTTTGCCTAGAAGTATAAAGGAAATGTCGACTCTGTTAAAGAAGGTATGTTAATTGCTAACTATATAATATAATTAGGCCCTCGATTCTTAAAGTTCTTATAATAAGATATTAGGGTTGTGCAGTGCAAGCTTTTAGTATTTTTTAAGATTTTTCTTATTTAGATTTTACGGATTTTTATGTATTTACAACATTTAGATGTAGAATACAGCTGTTTACTTTGACGTAATGTGCCGGCCCATCTAACCTCACTCTTTAATTTATAAAGTTATAGGGAGGACAACATGATCTGCACAGTTTGGCATTAGAAAAGTCCTGTAGAGAACAAGAAAATGAAGCTAAAGAGTGGAAAGGAATTTTCTATCCTACCTAGATGATTCAAATTGTTTCCCTTTTGTACATATGTTGTGTTATCATGCTGTTGCGATGTTATCTTTGTGGACCATTTTGCAATAACGGTAACTATTTAAAATAACAGACCACTTTTTGATGACCTTGACGTTTGTCAAGGTCATGTCCCTGAACAACAATCAAAAGGCTTAGCCGTCAACCGTTGTTCGTTAAAAAGTTATTAACCAAAAAAGTTTGAAGAATATAGCCATGCAGTTATTTTGAGTATTGAAAGGCATAAATAACTAATATGTAAATGAAAATAGTACATGTATGAACGAAGGAAGTCATTTAAAGCAGAGAATCGTTAGTATATATTGAACAGTCTTTTTTGAAGCAGATAATAGTTGGTAGAGAAAAGTATATATACAATTTTATGTATATATTATGTATACAGGGTGTAACTAAAAGGTCTGGCCAAATTGTAATGACGGAGTCAGGACACCAAAACAACAAAAAAAGTTCATATGCTCATAGGTCCGATATGACCTTGTTTTCAAGTTACAGACCGCGTCAGCTTTGCATGAACCTCGCAAGCGCCGGCTCAAAAATGTCCAATTCTGCGGTTATGGACGTAATCTACAAAAGGTGTTCAATGTGTCCTTCATGTAATACGACACAGGCCTGGGTACGCCTTGCCATCGATTGTCGAACACGTTCAAATACACTAGGTGTGTTGCGGATTGTATCGCAGCACTCAACAACTCGTTGCTGAAGGATCTCCACGTTGTTGACTGGAGTCGAATAAACAAGTTCCTTTAGGTGCCCCTACAAGTACAAGTTAAGTGGATTTAGATCAGATGAACGCGGGGGCCACGCCTGAGGTCCATCGCGACGAATCCATCGACCGGGGTAAGTGCGATCTGGTGTACACACCTGGTGTATTTGAACGTGTTCGACATTCGATGGCAAGGCGTACCCAGGCCTGTGTCGTATTACATGGAGGACACATTGAACACCTTTTGTAGATTACGTCCATAACCGCAGAATTGGACATTTTTGAGCCGGCGCTTGCGAGGTTCATGCAAAGCTGACGCGGTCTGTAACTTGAAAACAAGATCATATCGGACCTGTGTGCATATGAACATTTTTTGTTGTTTTGATGTCCTGAATCCGTCATTACAGTTTGGCCAGACCTTTTAGTTACACCCTGTATACACATATTATACATTAAACTACTGCTTTGTTTCTCTCTAATAGGTGTTTGCTTGAAGAAGTTTCCTAAGATACAGATTTCCGTATTTGAAAACCATATGAAACGATGGTTCAACACTTCCATGCCACGGTCAGACTAGATCAACTAGGTTGGGGGACTACAATTGTATTTCGACTTTACCGTATGTGAGCTTCATAAAAGCTTTTGTATATTGAAAACTTGCGTGATTCTCATAAATTCTATTATTTGTCTTTTATTTTTTGGTTTAAGTTGTTTTGTATAATTTATATATTTGTGTGCCTTTGAGGCTATTATTTTTGTTTGGTCTTCGATTTAAAAAAAATTCATAATCTACTGTCACAATTTTGTGAAGTTTATAATGTTTAATAATAATACATTACTTAATTCGCCAGTGATAATTAAACAATTAAACAAATTCAGAATCTTTAATCGACTAAACTGGCAATATTCAATCATCTTATCGAAATGAACTTTATTGAAAGACTGCGAGCCGACCAGATTTGTCAGATTCACACAGCACGTTTCAGATCAAATCGAGATGATGAAAATTTGACCATGGATTTGGTCCGTTGATGTAGATAGTTTAAATTAATTTTAATTTTTATTGCGAAAAATATTACCCCATCCTGGCTATTTTTCGCAATAAAATTAAAATTAATTTAAACTATCTACATCAACGGACCAAATCCATGGTCAAATTTTCATCATCTCGATTTGATCTGAAACGTGCTGTGTGAATCTGACAAATCTGGTCGGCTCGCAGTCTTTCAATAAAGTTCATTTCGATAAGATGATTGAATATTGCCAGTTTAGTCGATTAAAGATTCTGAATTTATAATGTTTGTTGGCGTTTTTAAGAAAACAATGTCCTTCAAGTTAGAAGAGATCTATGTTATCTCTTGGTTAAAATGACAAGACCTCTATAATGATCAGATGTTTGAAATGTAAAATATTTATAAGTTGAACTGGCTGTGCTTATGTTTGAGATTAAATCTTCAACTCTCTCTAAGTCTTGTTGACAAATGCTATTTGGGGTACTATATTTTGAGGACTTTTATCAATTTTTTTTCTACTTTTCTATATGTCTTTGAGAAGACTGACGTCCGTCCTCAGAGTTTATATAAAATATTAATATAGCGTTTATATAGTTTATATGTAGCATATATAGTATAGTTTCTGATTTAGTTATTATATTGATATACTTAGTTTACATAATATATATTTGTTCTTGTGGCTGAACAATGTGTACTACAAAGGTACTGCAATAAAAAAGTAATTATAATTTATTTTTGTATTGTTCCTTCACATGTGAATTTGCGAAACTGCTTTTCCTAATACTGAATACAATAAAATCAGCGGTGCACTAGTCAAAATGACATCAAAATGACATAAAAATGACGTCAAATTATAGTCATTTTTTTCCCCGGTTTGACGTCATTCTGACTTCCGCCGTTTTGACGTCTTTTTGACATCATTTTGACGTTTTCGTGACTTTTTGTTCTCCTTGGGTAAATGTTGATTAAGCAATGTGCTAATTTCTAATTTCCTCTCTTTGAAATGATGAGGAAGCAACGTTCAAATTTCTAATTTGCACCATTTTTTTTTTTAATAATCTGTCGGAAAATAGAAAAGAACGTTTTTTGAACATTTACTAATGAAAGATTATTGTATAGTATCAATATACTGTAATTTTCTAATTATATCATATTTAATTTAGTCTTTTCTACCCCCTATTCCATATATAATTCATTAAGAGAGATTTGGTTTATTACTTCATGAGATACAAATTTTTAAATAATCAGAGAATGCGTACAAACATAAAAACTTTACAAAATTAGATTTAATCAACCAAATCTTAATGAGTTATATATGGAATTTGAAACAGACCAATATCTCAAAATTTGCGGAAGTTACAGCGAAAATAAACATTTCTCAAAAATTCAAAAAAAATTTTTAAATAACCCCTTTACCGATCTTCACTAAATTCAACCCTAATCTCCTTTACATGACTCTATCATTTAAAAAAAAATTCATCTCGATATCTCAAAATTTGCGGAAGTTACAGCGAAAAAAAGACGTTTCTCAAGAAATTTGAAAATTAAAAAAAAAAGAAACCCTTTACCGATTGTCACCAAATATAATCTCATCCTTTCTTACATGATGCTCTATCGTTTAAAAAAAATGCATCATTTTACATTTTACGAAAGTTAGAGCAACCACGGACATCAAATCTGTACATACACACATAGACACACACACACACACACACAGACACTTTTTAAAAATGCAATTTCTTGACGTTTTAGAACATTTTGAACACATTAGCAGCAGCAACTCCAAAAATTTTTTTTATGAAAACAAAGCTTCCTCTATGAGGAAACAAAAAAAAAACATTATCAAGAACTACTCGAACTGGATCTTGTGTAACGATGACGGTGTACGTCAATATCGAGGATTTCCTGATGAGTTCCGCGACCGAGTTTTTATTCTGCGCTGTGATGATCGCGAGCTTCTACGACGATTCATGAACGGCAAACGTCTACGACATCTGCGATAACATGGCAGGGTGTTTTTATCACTAACCACCCCATCGTGGTGGCCTGCGTTTCTTATATCCGGTGACATGCGTCATCGCATTGACAATAGTCGGGGTTTTGGTAATAATACTGGAGCAACCGTTATTTCTTGGCCATCTATATATATATATTTTTTTTGTCCTGTGAATAGACAAGATACGTTAACATGATCATAAAATAGTCTATTAAGTACAAAATCGATATGAATCACATTTTACCTCTGTCCATGTGTTTCATAGTATTTTCGGCTTCATCCGCAGTTTCAAATTCGATATAGCTGATTAGGATGAAACTTATCTAAAGCAAAGTCAACTATCTTGATTTGATCATATGCCGGAAATATTTGTACAACATGGTCTTTGGTGACGTTCCGTATTAGATGACCGATGTGTATTTTTGTTAGTCTAGGAATCGGTGAACGCTCTCTGCGCTTTCTATGTAGGGAAAGAGATCTGCAAAATTAAAAAAACAATTATTAACTCGATAATTAAATATAAACCAAAAAAATTAAAAAAGAGTCAATTTTATAACAAATATAATACCTGGATCGTTGATTTTTGTTTAGCTTTTTCGGAAATAGCATTGTTTTCTTTCTTTCTTTCTTTATCACAATTTTTAGCCTTGTTTCTATCCCTTTTTCTTTCTCTTTCTTTGTCCTTTTCCTTCTTCTTATTATCATATTTCCGTGAGGCACGGCATTTTTGCTACGACTTCTCTTCCTCCCGATATCTCTGAAACTGGCTGAAAAGCTGACAGAACTACTGGATGAACTACTGGAAGAGAAGCTTGATCTAGAACTACAGCCACTGCTGGAGCTTGAAGATCCTGAGCTGTTGTTTGATAAATTATCAAATACATTTTCATATAAGTGCATCAATAAAATACAATTCAAAATATTATATAGCTTAACGATAGAACAATCAGTCATCAAAAAACTATTAACTTAATAATTAAATATAAACACAATATAAACAAAAAAATTAAGAATCAATTTTATAACATACGATACCTGGATCGTCCTTTTTGTTTAGTTTTTTCGGAAATAGCATTGTTTCCTTTCCTCCTTTCTTTATCACGATCTCTGTCCTTTCCCTCTCTCTTTCTTTATCCCTTTTCTTCTCTTTATTGTCATGTCTCGATGAAGCATCAGTACTTTTGCTATAATTTTTTTTCTCCCTTGATTTCTGGAACTGGCTAAAAAGTTGACAGAACTATTGGATAAACTACTTGAAAAGGAGTTTAATCTGGAACTACAGCCACTACTGGAGCTTGAAAATCCTGAGCTGTTATCTGATGAATTATCGAATACATTTTCATATAAATACATCAATAAAATATAATTCAAAACAAAATTCTATATGGTTTTATAGATTTACACATGCTTTTATTGACAAAATTTCTGAAAGGAAAAAATGATTTTTATACATATATAATCATGTTTAATTAATCATAATTTGATATAATAATAAATAAGCACTTTTGTCCCTTTAAAAATTCTCTGTACGTAAGTATAAATCTATAAAATTACATAAAATAAATTTTTTTTTTACCATAAGTATGTATGTAGACTACATAATATATATGTATATACATATACATATATGGTTGTGTGTGTGTGTGTGTGTAGTCTACATATATACATTTACATATACATATAAGTATATATGTATATGTATATGTAAATATTTATAAGAAAGTAGTTCAAACTTACCTTGTCGGAACCCATTTGACTGGTATTTATTTAATTTTCTGCTTTAATTTTTAATCATCCCAAATAAATGTGCATAAATAATTATAGTTCTATTACATTTTTTTGAAGATGTACCAGTAAACAGTAATGTCCTGCAACAAATAAATCAAGAAGGTACAACATAATATTAATTTTCATTAATTAATAGGCAAAGCTAAATTTGTAAAAAAAAAACTAATTCTCATCTTTGCAAATAATTTGTTAAAAAGAAATTTATAAGAAATAACTATTAAATATGTAAAAATTTAATGTTATTGAAAGATTTTACCTCTTTTTGATGTCTTTCTTTCCTTTTCTTCTTGTTCTCTTTCTCTCTTCCTCTCTCTTTACTTTCTTTTTTTTTACTTCCCTCTTTATTTGATTTTGCCCATTTCTCCCTTTTCTCCCCCTCCCCCTCCCCCTCTCCTTCCCCTCCCCTCCCCTCCTCCTCCCTCTTTTCTTCTCTCCCTGTTTTTCTCCACTTCACCTTGCGCTCTCTCTCTCTCTCTCTCTCTCTCCCTCTCTTTTTATCTTTCTTTCCTTGCAACTGCCGTGCTGGATATCTTGGAGTACAAGTTCACTTCTCATTCTAACCTCACTTTTGCCTGATCTTGGGATAGCGCATGAATTGCCTTCTGGTTTTCTCTTGTGGTGACATCTGTGGGCTTCGATACACACCACCAACTGTTACCCTTTGAACTGCCTCTCTGCATTTTGGTTCGACTCCTCGCTGTAGTCACCTCATCAATCATGCCACAATTAAGGAGTGACGACACAACAATTGTGCTGTTACGTCAACTGTTAGAGCAGATGAAGTCGTCCGAAGCGCGATTCTCCGCATTTGTTGAGTCGTCCGATGCGCGATTCTGTGAACTCAACGACAAACTCAACCAGTTAAATAGCTTAGCTATAAGTGTCGACCGCAACAGTCAGCGTATTGCTGAGTTGGAGCAGCAGTGTGCTGCTCTCACGAATGAAGTGCGTGGTTTAAAGAGCAAATTAAAAAGCGAATTAGAAAGTGAATTAAAGAGCGAACTAAAGTGTGAATTAAAGAGAGATCTGAGTGATCTGAGTGGTCCTCATCTTGTCCCGCAGCCTTCCGCGTCTCGAGTCTTGCGAACATCGGATATTATTATTTCCGGGTTACCGGGTTCTCTGACTGACACATCGGAACAGCTTGTCTCTAGTGTTTTTCGCGCGCTGGGTACACCGCAGCTTGTTTCTGATGTTCTCGAGACTCAAGACGTGGGGGGTAGTGTCGTGTCTGCGAAGTCTGTGACGCACGGTGTGGCGCCCAGCACTGATTCTGCCTCCGATCGTCCTGTCCCTGCGGTCAGACGGCGATCTATAATTGTTGTACTCAAGTCGCGGCAGATTCGTGACTACATACTCAGTGCTATGCGCCGTAAACGTCGACTGTCCGTCAACGATGTTTTCTCAAAAGATGTCCCCGGCCATATTTATATTAACGAACTGTTTCCTATAGATATTTACAAATTGTTGCGCCGGACTCGAGTTATAGCCAGGCAGTTATCTTTTAAGCATGTATGGTGCACGCACGGTATGATTTATGTCCGCAAGGTACGTGGCCAGCCTCCCATATTGATTACTTCTGAGGCTGATTTAGCAGGGCTTCAATGACCCTTGGCTGATGCTGGCTGTGTTCCTTCTGCTTCTATGGCCTGGCCTCACTTACATATTTCCGACGATCTTGTTGACTCCGACATTTGTGACGGCACATGCATGCCTCTCTTATCCACCACTACATGTAATACGACTCACATGCTTTTCACTTCATGTTTAACGTGATAATCGCTTTAGGTATAATGAAAGCTCTACTTATGCACATGCGGGCCTCTCTTTTTCACCACTATAAAATATTTCATGATTTATAAGCTTTTTCACTTCATCCCAAGGAACACATCGCAGTCAAAATAACATCATTTTGATGTCATTTTGACGTCATAGTTACATCACGGCAGAAAAAGTCAACATGACGATTTTTCGTTACAAAATTTGACTACTTATTGACGTCAAGAAAAAGTCTTACTGTACCCATGTTGAAGTTCTCCGAGTGTTCGTTGAATGTTAATTTAAGATTTGAAGAAATAATATTGTTTTATATTTAAATGTTATTTAATATTTGAAAAACATACCTTACTTTGGAGAATATGGTCTTATATATTTATATCATCGCAGCAATGTTGCTGGCAAAGATATATGTCTTGCTGATGTTATGATTTTGCTTCGCCTAAACCTGCTTATATTCGCTCTCAACTGAAACTTTCTTACGAGTTAATCACACCATTATGCGCCACCTATCGGTGTCATCGCAAGCTGCCACGGAAAGATGAGCTACCGTGCATCTTTCTGAAAATATCTCAGGAAATTCTTAATGAAAGCGAGTTGCATTATAGTGTTTTGAAAACGTCTCGACAAGGGCTACAAGAATATGCAATAAAAACTATTTTTTATTTAACTCCCAATGGTGTTTTATTTAAAAAATTTAAGGTGCTTTTGATCTAAATTTTTTATATAGAAGACCCTATTTTTATTGCATATTCTTGTAGCCCTTGTCACGACGTTTTTAAAACATTATAATAAAGTTTTCTTTTGTTAAGAATTTACTGAAATATTTCATATTTTGTCATGATATTTATAATATAAAATATGAAATATCTTGTAAAGTATTCACTTTTCGATGACTACCTAAATGCTTTTACATATAGAATAATCAAAGAAATTGGATAATAATATTAATTTTTACATTTGTAATTTTTCAAAATTAAGTTTGTCCACAAATTGCAATAAATTTTTTTAAATTAATTTTTTTGTTTTTTTATATTATTCGATTCCTTTTATTATTCCACGTATAAAATTATTAAGGTAAAATCATCGAAAAGTAACTTTCAAGCATACTGATTTTGAGGAGTTATCTTTTCGGCATTGCAGCATATGCACTATAGATAGAACAGTGAAAGTCACAATAAAGTCAAAATGTCGTCAAAACAATGGTAAAATGATGGTAAAATATTTTTATATAATTTTGACTTTATTGTGACCGTCAATTTTTCGTCATACAGACAATGCGTGACTATTTTAAATCAAAATATAGTCATTTTGACTATCTGTTGACTTTGGTCTGTTCCTTGGGATGTTCAACATTATAATTGTTTTATGCTTAAGTAAGTTCTATATTAGTCTAATTACGTGGTTTTACTTGTTCTTTTGTTTGAGAGAGCATAATAACTGAATTTCGTTGACTCATAATTCTTCAGCAGTATTTCAGATCATTTTACATTTTTCAACGAAATTTTGGTTATATGACGCAATATTATCTTATTAGTTATGTATATTCAAACGTCTTTCACTCGAATTATTTTGTCTTATAATAAGTCGTGAAGCATTGGCTGAGGAGGAAACAATATTACTATCTTTTGCTTTATTGTCATTATTATCTCCATTGTTTCCACTTATGCTTTTCGCTTTATTGCTGTTATCACACTGCGTCTTTTCTTTTCTTTTTAGTTTTTACTTATTCTATTTTGTCTATTGTATTTTGCTTATCACATATTTATCTGTATCATTCAACCTTTGCCTAAAGTCTTGACTATGGCATAACAAATAAACTCAAACTCAAACTCAAACTCTCTCCCTCTCTCCCCCTCTCTCCCCCTCTCTCCCCCTCTCTCCCCCTCTCTCTCCCTCTCTCCCCCTCTCTCTCCCTCTCTCCCCCTCTCTCCCCCTCTCTCCCCCTCTCTCCCCCTCTCTCTCCTCTCCCTCTCTCCCTCTCTCCCTCTCTCCCTCTCTCCCTCTCTCCCTCTCTCCCTTTCTCCCTCTCTCCCTCCTCTCTCTCCCTCCTCTCTCTCTCTCTCTCTCTGGTGAGTACCGCATGTTGCCGTGTTTCTTTGCTCCGGCTTTCCTTGAGTATTGTCGCTGCCGTAAACTGCCTTCGGGCTGTTTTGTTGCAGGTTTGGGCAAGTTTTTCGTTGCTTTTCACGTAACATATTTCATCATTCCGTCCTTTCAATCGCTGTGCCGGATATCTTTGTGTAAAGTTATTCTAACTTTAACCTCACTTTCGCCTTATCTCTGGATTGCTGTGGACCTTTGCTGCGCATGCTCCTGCTTTCTCTTGCGCTTCGCGACAAACCACGCTTACCACGCATACGTTACCTACGGGGCCACTGCTTTCTGGTTCTGCTCTCTGCTACTGACATGGCTTCTACCTCGCAGACAACCTACACACTTCTTCAGCTGATTTTATCCAGACTTGACGAATCTGAAGAGATTCACTGCCAGGCTTGATGAGTATAACAGGAAGATTACAGCCAGGTTCGACGAGTCTGACAAGAGAATTTCTGACTTCATCAAGCATCAGGAGTCTGTCAACGCTAATTTTGCGCGAAAATTGGACCAAATGCAGGAGGTTGTATCTAATCTCGGCGAGAGGATTGCTGCGTTGGAGGCTCGCGGCGCGTCATTTAGCTCTCAACATAGTGATTGTAAGTCGTCGGCTACGTCGCGAGGCTCGCGAACTTCGGAAATAATAATCTCCGGCACTCCATGTTTTCTTACCGACACGTCCGAAGAGCTTGTCGCCAGTGTTTTTCGCGAGCTTGGTGTATCTCAGCTGACTTCTGACGTTCTCGAGACTCGTGACGTGGGGGTGAGCGATGCGTCTGCGATGCGTGGTGTGGCACTGTTTCTGCCTCTGATCGTGCTGTCACTGCTGTCAGACAGCGATCTATAATCGTTGTACTTAAGTCGCAACAGATTCGCGACTATATTCTTAGACTATATTCTACTATGCGCCGTAAACGTCGACTGACTGTTCTTGATGTTTTCTCTAAAGATCTCTCCGGCCAAATTTATATAAACGAACTGCTTCCTACGGACATTTACAAATTGTTGCGCCGGACTCAAGTAAAGGCCAGGCAGTTATCTTTCAAAGATGTATGGTGTATGAAAGGAACGATTTTTGTCCGCAAGGCACATGGTCAGCCTCCCATATTGATTACTTCTGAGGCTGATTTAGCGGGGCTTCAATGACCCTCGGCTGATGCTGGCTGTGTTCCTTCTGCTTCTATGACCTGGCTTTACTTATATATTTCCGACGATCTTGTTGACTGACATTTGTGACGGCACATGCATGCCTCTCCTATTCACCACTATATGTAATATGATTTACATGCTTTTTCACTTTACGTTTAACGTGACGATCGCTTTAGGTTTAATGAAAGTTCCACATACGCACATGCGAGTCACTCTTTTTCACCACGATGAAATATTTAATGATTTATAAGCTTTTTCACTTAATGTTTAACATTATAATCGTTTTATGCTTAAGTAAGTTCTATATTAGTCTAGTTACGTGGTTTTACTTGTTCTTTTGTTTGAGAGAGCATAATAACTGAATTTTGTTGACTCATAATTCTTCAGCAGTATTTCAGATAATTTTACATTTTTCAACGAAATTTTGGTTATATGACGCAATATTATCATATTAGTTATGTATATTCAAACGTCTTTCACTCGAATTATTTTGTCTTATAATAAGTCGTGAAGCATTGGCTGAGGAGGAAACAATATTATTATCTTTTGCTTTATTGTCATTATTATCTCCATTGTTTCCACTTTTGCTTTCCGCTTTATTGCTGTTATCACACTGCGTCTTTTCTTTTCTTTTTAGTTCTTACTTATTCCAATTTTTGTCTTTTGTAATTTGCTCTTGCTTATTACACATATATTTGTATTATTCATTACTTGCCTAAAGTCTTGACTATGGCATAATAAACAAACTCAAACTCCCTCTCTCTCTCTCTCTCTCTCTCCCTCTCTCTCCCTCTCTCTCCCTCTCTCTCCCTCTCTCTCCCTCTCTCTCTATGGTGGTGAGTACTGCACGTCGCATTGTGTCCTTGCTCCTGCTTTTTCTGAATTTTCTCGCTGCCGTGAACTGCCTTCGGGCCGCTTTGTTGCAGATTTGAGCATGTTTCTTGTTGCTTAGTGGAATTTATATTTTTCCTTCTCTCCTCGCAACTGCTGGGCTGGATATCTTCGAGTGAAGTTCTTCAAATTTTAACCTCACTTTCCTGGTCTCTGATTGCTGTTGCCTCTGCAAGGATTGCCTGAGTCGCGCGTGTGGCGACACCTGTGAGCCTTGCGGCGTACCACCATCTATTACCCACCGGACCGCCGTGCCTCCTGGTTCTGCTCTCTGCTGCTGTCAGCCGATCGACCATGCAACGCGAGTGCGTAAGATGCAAGAAAACGGTTGCAACGGAGTCTGTTGTGTGCGAGTGCAACAGACTCTTCCATCTTGGTTGTGTTAAGGTGTACTTTTACTACAAATACGCGGGCCAGTGCTGCAGGGATTTGGCGGTTAAGCTGTTTCCTGAGTTGGGTGGCGACGGTGTCGAGTCGATCATGCCATCGGCTGCCTCAACTCCTGCCCCTCTTACACCGGGAGTTGAGTGCACGGAGCTACTGGACTTTTCAATTCCTGCTTGTACCGGCACTTTGCCGAAGTCAGTGACTGGTGACACTACAAACGCGCTCTTACGCCAGCTGGTTGAGCAGATGAAGTCGTCCGAGGCGCGATTCTCTGCATTTGCTGAGTCGTCCAAGGCGCGACTCTGTGAACTAAGCGATAAACTCGACCAGTTAAATTGTTTGGCCAAAAGTGTTGACCGCAACACTCAGCGTATAACTGGTTGGAGCAGCAGTGTACTGCTCTCACAAATCAAGTGTGCGGCCTAAAGGGCGAATTAAAGGGCGAACTAAAGAGCGAACTAAAGAGCGAACTGAGAAGTGATCTTAGTGGTTCTCGTCTCGATCCGCGGTCTCCTTCGTCTCGAGTCTCGCGAACTTTCGACATCATTGTCTCCGGCTTTCCTTCTTCTCTGACTGACACATCGATGAACCTTGTTACCAGCGTTTTTCGTGCGCTTAATATATCTCAGCAGGCTTTGGACGTTCTTGAGACTCGTGACGTGGGGGGCGGTGGTGTGTCTGCGGTGCGTGGTGTTGCGTCTGGCTCAGTTTCGGCCCCAGATCTTCAAGCCGTCACCGGGGGCGGAGTGCGATCGGTTATTGTAGCGCTTAAGTCACGTGAGATTCGCGACCACATTCTCACTGTTATGCGCCGGAAACGTCGACTCACTGTCAGCGAGGTTTTCACGACGGATGTCCCCGGGCATATTTATGTCAATGAGCTCCTGCCTTCCGATGTTTACAAATTGTTGCGCCGGACTCGGGTTGAAGCCAAGCGACGATCTTATAAGCATGTATGGTGCAGGGACGGCCAGATTTTTGTCCGTAAGGACCTTGGTCAGTCTCCAGTTCTGATCACTACTGAGGCCGATTTGGCGGGGCTTGAGTGACTTGCGGTCGATGCTGGCCGTGTTCAGTCTGCTTCGCGCGACTGTCTTGCGATCGCTCACTTCAACGCTAGCTCCCTTCCTGCTCATCTTGAGTCAATTCAGGCCTTTTTATCGTTTAATTTTTTTCACATTATTTCAATTTCTGAGACCTGGCTTCACTCACATATTTCCGATGATCTGGTGCGTATCCCTGGCTATTATTTGTTGCGTGTGGACAGAGAGGGCAGGGAGGGAGGTGGTGTTGCCTGTTACGTGCATGAGTCATTGCGTTCGCGCGTTCTGGCGTCGTCGCCTTCCGCTTTTTCGAATGCACCCGAATACCTAAT
The DNA here is from genome assembly GCA_030770355.1 of Harpagoxenus sublaevis. Lineage (NCBI taxonomy): Eukaryota > Metazoa > Arthropoda > Insecta > Hymenoptera > Formicidae > Harpagoxenus > Harpagoxenus sublaevis. The sequence continues at coordinate 12,806 of JASTWR010000960.1, read as the reverse complement.
TCTCGACATCCGTTATGGCACGTGTGAGCCTCTCCTATTCACCACCATGTACCGCAGACCCAAGGGCAAAAATTTCAGTGACTACATCGACGTGTTTACTACATTTATACATAATTATAAAAACATTATTATTACTGGTGACTTGAATAGTAACCTCCTCGTATCATCATATGAATCTAATCACCTTAGAGGCATTGTCTCACAGTTGTCGCTTAATATTGTCGAATCGCGGTCGACTTTTCACACCAGCTCCTCGGACTCATGGTTGGACGTTTTCATAGTTGACAACTTGGACAAAGTTTTATCTTTTCGAAAGTCTGACGCTCCTTTTATTAATGGTCACGATCTCATCGAGTTATCCTATTCATTTAAGGTTCCGTCCTTCACTAATCGCACCTTAGTTCGACGCTGCTACAAGAGATTTGACGAGGAAGCGTTCGATCAGACTCTTACTTCCAAGCTCTCGTCATCTTTTCCGTCTGATTTTGGTCCGACGAGCCCGGGCGAGTCGGACATTGATAACATCTTGAGCACTATTACTAATGATTTTACTGCTAGCCTTGATCTGCATGCTCCTGTTCACTCTTTTCGAGTGACTCGTCCGTCAGCGCCTTGGCTTACCGATGACCTCTCTGGCCGAATTCGGCATCGTAACGGTCTCTTCAATGCTGCGCGCAGATCAGGCAGCATTCTCGACTTTCACATATACAGGCTCTACAGGAATCGTCTCACGCTTGATTTAAGGGGAGCCAGAGAGAAGTTCTATATGAATAGATTGAGCACAGCTTCTGATCCGTCCAAGATTTGGCGTGAACTCGCCAACCTTGGTTTAGTCGAATCGCCTCTTTCCTCACCTCTTGTCTTTTTTTTACGTGATCTCTTGAATGCCCATTATTCCTCGGTCTCAAATTGTTATTCTTCTTGTTCACAATCTCAATTCTCCAATATCATTTTATCCACTATGCCTGATGAACCACATTTCAGTTTCACCGAGATATCTCACGACAACCTTCGCTCCTTGATGGTTTCTTCACTTTCTGTTTCCTTCGCCTCAGGTTACGATCAACTACCTCTGTTTGCTATTGCCTTGGCCTTTTCTCATATTGGTAACATTTTGATCTCTTTTTTCAACTGCTGTCTCAATCTGGGTTATTTCCCATCTCTCTGGAAACGCGCTTTAGTGCGTCCTCTCTCTAAAGTTAGATCACCTACCTCTCCCTCTGAAACGAGACCTATTGCCAACTTGTGTGAACTTTCCAAGCTGTTTGAGAGAATCCTTCACCGCCAAATCGTTGACTTCATCAATTTGCACCATATTCTCGACGACCATCAATCTGGTTATCGTAAGGGTTACTCTACTCAGTCTGCCCTTCTTAGACTATCTCACGATATTAAGAGTGGCGTTGACGCAGGTGAGGTATTGATCCTTGTCCTCTTTGACTTCAGCAAGGCTTTCGACACTGTCTCTCATCCCTTGCTTCTGTCTAAACTGAGGAAACTAGGGTTTTCTGATCTTGCCCTCAAATTAATTTTTTCATACCTCACTGGTCGCTCTCAGGCGGTCGTTGATCTGGCTGGTGGATTCTCCGATTGGCTTTTCATCACCTCTGGTGTGCATCAGGGATCAGTTTTGGGACCGCTCCTCTTTTCCCTGTTCATTAATGACATTGGTGCGTCTCTTAGATTTACCCAACGCTTGATTTTCGCTGATGACACTCAGATGGGAGCGTCCCGTTTGACCACGTTAATATTGACCACGGTCCCAATTGACCACGTTGATATTGACCACGTTGCAATTGACCACGTTGCGATTGACCACGTTGCGATTGACCACGGTACCGATTGACCACGGTTTCGATTGACCATCGTTCCGATTGACCACGGTTCCGTTTGACCACCGTCCCGATTGACCACGGTCCCAATTGACCACGGTCCCAATTGACCACCGTCCCGATTGACCACGGTCCCGATTGACCACCGTCCAGATTGACCACGATCCCGATTGACCACCGTCCCAATTGACCACAGTCCCGATTGACCACAGTCCCGATTGACCACCGTCCCGATTGACCACGGTCCCGATTGACCACCGTCCCGATTGACCACCGTCCCGATTGACCACCGTACCGAACTAACCTATATAGGTTAATGACGCGCTTTAAACAATTAAATACTTTTAAAGCGCGTCACTAATCGTCAATCGGGACCGTGGTCAATCGGGACCGTGGTCAATCGGGACGGTGATCAATCGGGACGGTGGTCAATCGGGACGGTGGTCAATCGGGACGGTGGTCAATCGGGACGGTGGTCAATCGGGACCGTGGTCAATCGGGACTGTGGTCAATCGGGACTGTGGTCAATCGGGTCGGTGGTCAATTGGGACCGTGGTCAATCGGGACGGTGGTCAATCGGGACCGTGGTCAATCGGGACGGTGGTCAATCGGGACCGTGGTCAATAAGGACAGTGGTCAATCGGGACCGTGGTCAATCACAACGTGGTCAATTGTAACGTAGTCAATCGCAACGTGGTCAATTTCAACGTAGTCAATCGGGACCGTGGTCAATATCAACGTGGTCAAACGGGTGCCACTCCACTCAGATTTACCGCAGGTGTCTCTTTGGTCAGTTGAGGGTTGCTTTGCGGTTGGTGGCCCATGATGTCGGAGTCATCTCTGAATATGCGACCACAAATGGATTGTCTCTCAATCTTAAGAAATCCAAAGTATTAATATTCGGTAGCAAGCGTTACGTGGACCAAATAGATCTTCACGATTTACCTCTCATATCTGTTAGTGGTACCTCGATTCCGTTTGTCTCTCAGGCTCGGAATCTAGGTGTCATTATGAGCTCTGATCTATCTTGGAACAGCCACGTCGCTTACATTTCCAAGCGGGTACACTTTACGCTGCACAAGCTTAAGTTTCATAAAAACTCCTTATCATTGCAATTGCGTGTAAAACTCGTGTCTGCATTGAATTGGCCTCTGTTAGACTACTGCTCTTTTGTTTACAACGATGTTACTGATGAGCTTAACACTAAACTGCAGAGGCTTATCAATTGTACGATCCGGTTTATCTTTAATCTGAGTCGAGACGAACATATCACTCCTTACCGTCACCGATTAGGGTGGCTGTCTGTTAGAAATCGACGTCTCTATTTCCTTGGCATTGAAATGTTTAAGATATATCATGGTATGTCTCCTGGCTACCTCTCGGAGATCTTTGTCAGAGCCGATCTCTCGATTAGACAATCGTCACGGCTGGCACTTCCTCGTACTTTCCAAATTCCCATTCACAGAACCGAGACTTACCACCAGTCCTTTCACCTAGCGGGTATTTACTTATGGAATTCGCTTCCTACTGAGGTAGTGTCATTTTCGTTTCTAAATGAATTTAAGCAAAAGCTCAATGGCTATCTATTTACACTTGAGCTTGGTTCTGGTTGAGGTTCTACCTTGTGTCTATCTAATGTTTATCTACGATGTAGCGTTGTGCGTGACAGGTGTAAGTATATTTAGTCTGAGCTTTTCTAGTCTCTGTACATAAATCGTTGCTACTTCAACGTCCTAACTAGTTTTAAGTATCAATGTTATTTCTGCAATTTTTCTTTTGTTGTTGGGAGAGAGCACGACTGAATTCTGTTGATTTTTATTTCTTTAGTATTATTTCAGTTATTTATTCTGTCAACGAAATTTTGTTCTGAAGCGTTTGCTGAAGTGAAATAATATTATTACTTTTTGCAATTTAGTCATTGCTATCTTCATAGTTTCCGCTTCTGCTCACTGCTTTATCATAATTATCTCATCTGTTCTATATCTTTTTAGTTCTTACTTATTCAAATTTTTGTTTTTATTTTACTTTATGTATATCTTTGTATTTTTCATCATTTGCCTAAAGTCTTGACTATGGCATAATAAACAAACTCAAACTCAACTCAAACTTTCTCTCCCTCTCTCTTCCTCTCTCTCCCTCTCTCTCCCTCTCTCTCCCTCTCTCTCCCCCTCCCCTGAACTCTCAATATTCTGACTGTCGGTTCTCTGCTGCATCGCGAGTCGCGCGAGCCTCAGAGATAATTATTTCTGGCATCCCTAATTCATTATCTGTCACATCCAGCGAACTCGTCACCGGTGTTTTTCGCGCGCTTGGCGTATCCCAGTTTGCCTCTGATGTGCTTGAGACTCGCGATGTGGGGAGGAGTGATGCGTCGGTTGTGCGTGATGTGGCGCCTGCCTCAGATCCTCTTGCTAGCACTGCTGGCCGAAGGTCAGTTATAGTCGTACTCAAGTCGCGTGAGATTTGTGATTATTTACTTAGAGTCATGCGCCGTAAACGTCGACTTATTATCAACGAGGTTTTCTCAAGTGATGTCCCTGGACACATATATGTAAATGAACTCCTTCCTACTGACACTTATAAATTGTTGCGCCAAACGCGAGTTAAGGCCAAGCAGTCACTTTACAACCATGTATGGTGCACGAACGGAATGATTTTTGTCCGGAAGGTGCATGGCCAGCCTCCCATATTGATTACTTCTGAGGCTGATTTAGCAGGGCTTCAATGACCCTCGGCTGATGCTGGCTATGTTCCTTCTGCTTCCATGACCTGGCCTTCTACATATGCACATGCGAGCCTCTCCTTTTCACCACGATGAATTATTTATGATTTATAAGCTTCTTCACACACTTTATGTTCAACATTATAATCGTTTTATGCTTAAGTAAGTTCTACATAGGTCTAGTTTACGTGGTTATACTTGTTCTTTTGTTTGAGAGAGCACAATAACTGAATTTCGTTTATTTTCAATTCTTCAGCAGTATTTCAGATAATTTTACATTTTTCAACGAAATTTTGGTTATATGACGCAACATTACTATATTAGTTATGTATATTCAAACGTCTTTCACTCGAATTATTTTGTCTTATGATAAGTCGTGAAGCATTGGCTAAAGTGGAAATAGTATTACCTTTTGCTTAATTGTCATTATTATCTTCATTGTTTCTACTTTTGCTTTTTGCTCTATTGTTGTTATCACACTGCGTCTTGTATCTTTAAGTTTAAACATATTCTAACTTCTGTCTTTTGTACTTCGCTCTTGCTTATTTCATATATATCTTTGTATAATTCACTATTTGCCTAAAGTCTTGACTATGGCATAATAAAAATCAATCAATCAATCAATCAATCTCTCCCTCTCTCTCTCCCTCTCTCTCCCTCTCTCTCCCTCTCTCTCTCTGTGGACGTGTCCAGAGGTAGACGTGTTACACATCGCTCCGTAAAAGTGATACTTTTAAGCGGTTAAATAGTGAGGGAGAATGTATTAAAGTTTTTTAAGTAATAGCTGCATAGACCATGCGTGGCTAGGAGTGGTATCTGGATGGAATATGCTGATATATGTGCGTGAGAATTACATTTCTTATGTGGAGCATCAAAGCCTCGTACGACAGGTAGACATTGACGTCAGATGCAAAGCGCTGACGTGTGAAAGTGACGTGTAAAGGTGACGAGTCAATTAACGGGCTCGCTCGATATATTGGTATGGGCGACGAATATGACGAGTATCGATGCTCGGCATGTAAGAAGGCTATAAAGACTGAGGTTGTAGCATGCAAGTCCTGTGATAAGCTTTTTTACCATCCGGCATGTGTAATTAGGCATAAAATTTATGATAAGAACCGCGAGTTGGTGGCCTGCCCTGGTCCATTCGAGAAATTTTTTGTTGAAAGTGATAAGGAAGCTAATCTGAATAAAACAGCGGCATCGACAGGAAAAACAACGGGATCGGCAAAAATGAGTATGGCTCCAGTTAGTGGAAATAGGTCAACAGCCGTGAGCGGAGCGGCAGCAAGTAAAACTGCTGGCGCGAGTGGAACATCTGATATAGATAGAAAGATAGATTGGCTTGTCAGAACGGTGAAAGAAATGAAAGACGAAATGGTATGTAAAAAAGAAGTTAAGACAATAATCAAGGAGATTGTTCGAGAAGAGATGGTAGGCGTTAAGCAAGAACTAGAAGAATTGAGAAGAATGATACGGGAAGGAGTATATGGATCGACAGGAGGTGCACAGAGGAGCTACAGTGAAGCGGTTAGAGAGAAGAAGAAAGAGAATATTTTGATTATTAAACCGAAAATACAACAGGAGAGCGAAGATACAAAAAAGATAGTAAAAGAAAAAAATCGACATTAAAAACATGGAAGTTGGAATCTCAAAAATGAGAAAAGGAGGTAAAGGAGCAGTTATTCTTGGATGTGAGACCGGTGAAGAAATGAAAAAGTTAAAGGACAAGGTACAGGCGACAATGGGAGAGGATTTCAAGGTCGATGAGCCACAGGGAAAGAAACCCAAGATTAAAGTAATTAATGTTGGAGAAGATGAAATGAAAATGGATGATGATAAGTTGTTAAATGCGATTAAGAAACAGAATAAAATTGAAGGTGTAGCAGGAGATGATCTCTGTATGCGGATAGTGAAGAGATTATTTAAAGGAAGAGACAAGAATAACGAGCAATCCCGTGGAAGAAGAAGAGAGGTAGAGGGATCTCTGATTTTGGAGGTAGATGATGGTACACATGAAGAGATGATAAAGAAAGGAAGATTAAATATTGGTTGGAGAAAATGTGTAGTATACAACTTTATTAGCGTCGTAAGATGCTACAAATGCTGGGGTTACTTCCACATGGCTAAGAATTGCACGAGGCAAGAAGCATGTTTCAAATGTGCAGGAAACCATAAGGCGAGCGATTGTACGGCAACGAAAAAGAGCTGTATAAATTGTATGTATAAGAATAAGACGTATAATTTAAAGCTGAATTTAGAACATGAGGCGGTAGATTCGGAGTGTCCGACATTTAAGAGAGTACTAGAGGAAGAGAAAAAGAGAGCTGGCTGGGAAGACGCGAAATAGCAACTACTGGAAGATGCTGAATTACTTTGGTATACGAATGCTCAGAGCTTTTTGGCGCATAAAGACGAGATACAACATCAGATTATGAAGAGAATGAATCCTGTGATCTTAGCGTTATCGGAGACGAGATTGACTGTAGAAATAGAGGATAGTGAGGTCAATATACCGGGATATAGTATAGTTAGATGTGATGCTGAAAATAGACATACAGGAGGAGTGCTTTTATACGTTAGGAATAATATTAAATTTAAGATAGTTGAGAAAAAAAAGATAGTCAAACTGTTGGTGCGTGGCGATAGAAATGAGAGAGAATATGTATAGGGGTGTGATAGCGGTAGTGTATCATTCGCCGAGTGCATCGGATGGTGATTTTGTGAGATTTTTGGAAGATACAGTAGAGAATTTAATAATAAAAGGTGACTGTATGGTAATAGGAGACTTTAATATAGATATATTGCTAGATTCATTTTATTCAAAGAAATTATTAACGGTAATGCAAAACTTAGGGATGAAGCAATATGTTGATAATCCGACGAGAGTTACAAAGGATAGTCAAACGATTATAGACTTAATTTTTTCTAATAATATAGTAAAGGTGCAGGTGAATGAGAAACCTAAAATAACGGACCATGCATGGCTCAAAGTTGAATTTAATTTAAATATAAAAGATAATAAATATAAAGAATTTAGAGGCAGGGATTATAGTAAGTTTGATGTTGATGAATTTCTTAGTATAATGGGGGAAAGAATTGAGCAAGGTCAAGGGCTAAATGTAAATACAAGGGCTGAGAGGTTTGTTAATAGTATAGTAAATGTATTGGATACTGTAGCGCCTAAAAAGAAATTTAAAATTCCGAAAATATGGGAAGGGAAAAAATGGTTTTCAGATGAAATAAGAATGGCAGCAGTAAGAAGGGATGAGGCCTACAGTAGGGCGGTTAGCACAGGTATGGACCAGGACTGGGCATTTTTCAAAAGTGAAAGAAATGCAGTAGTAAAACTTATCAAGACAAAAAAGAAAGAATATTATGAGAATATGATAGATCATAATAAGGGTGATCCTACAAAAATGTGGAAAACTCTGAAAGAATTAATTAACGGTGAGCAGGGGGGTTCAGTGGACATTGATAATGTAGATTTTGAAATATTAGATAACATAGAAGAATGTAATATAGCAGATAAATTTAATATATATTATGTAAAAAGTATTAGTAATATTGTGAAATCTATTAATAATAAGAAAGTGAATAAAACAGGTAGGAGATCTATATATGTAATTGAGAGTAAGAATATCATGGAAAATTTTGAGCCAATTGATGTAAGTGATTTGATACAAATTGTAAGGAACTGCCACAAAAGAGCGGAACAGAGGAAGGGATAACCAGTAATATACTAAAAATGGTGATACATGAGATAAAAGACGAATTTGTGGGGGTGATAAATGATTCGCTTAGTACAGGTAAATGTCCAGAGGGGTGGAAAACATCCACGATAATACCGATACCAAAGGTAAATAAGCCAAAAAAAGCGAGCAAATATAGACCGATTAATATGTTACCGATGTATGAAAAAGTTTTAGAGTTAGTTGTTAAAAGACAGTTGGAAAAATTTATAGAAGATAATGAAATAATAACCGAACATCAATCAGGATTTAGAAAACAACAGTCGTGTGAGACAGCAATTCAAAGTATTATCGAGGACTGGAAGCGATTAGTTGAGAAGAAAAAAATGGTAGGAGTAATATTCCTTGATCTTAAAAGAGCGTTCGAAACAGTAGATAGAGTAAGATTATTGGAAAAATTATATCAGTATGGAATAAGAGGAGTGGTATTGGAATGGATAAAATCGTACTTAAGTAATAGAAAGCAGCAAGTTAGATTCAATGATATATGTTCGGAAATAATTGATACTGTATATGGCGTGCCACAGGGATCTGTACTATAGGACCCCTATTGTTTATTCTGTATATAAACGATATAGTTAAAGTTTGTCCAAAGGGAAGTAGATTTAAGTTATTTGCAGATGACACGACCGTAAGTGTAACAGGAGAAAGCTGTGAAGAATTAGAAATGAAATTAAATATGGTGTTCGGTATAGTTGAAGAATGGATGAATGTAAATATGTTGAAATTGAATGCAGATAAGACCAAATATATGATAGTTAGAAGTATAAGGAAAGAATTAAAAACAGACATAATAGTGAAAAGCTTAGATGGAACTGTAATAGAGCGTGTGGAGAAAACAAAACATTTGGGTGTTATGATTGATAGTAGACTCCGTTGGGAGGAGCACTGTGATTATATGTTAAAGAAAATCGGGAAAAAAGTAAGCTTTCTGAATAGAATAGGAAATGATATATCGGTGTACACTAGATGTACTGTGTTTAAGTCAATCATAGCACCTCATTTTGAGTATTGTGCAACGTTGTTAGTAGGCATGGGTGAAACGCAGCTGAATCGACTGCAAGTAGCTCAAAACCGAGCCATGAGGGTCATTTTACAATGTTCGCGATATACTAAAGTAGAATTAATGCTATACAAACCCTTAGGTTTATGAGTGTGAGACAGAGGCTAAGATACAATGTGTGCATTTTTATTTTTAAGATAGTAAAAGGTATGTTGCCAAAACACTTAGGTAATAGGATAGAAATAGTAGGAGATGTGAGCGGAAGGCAAACGAGACAGTATTGCAATACAATTTCGTAGAACAAAAAGCGGACAAAAAAGTTTGTTTTATGAAGGTTTGAATATGTACAACGCCTTACCGACTGAATTAAGGCAATGTGAAAAATTAGATCAATTTAAACGTATGTTAAAAGAATATATTGTACCTCATGTTGAATAATTGTAGACATTTGATGTAAATAATAGCCGAGAAGGCTAATAAAGCTCAATCAATCAATCAATCTCTCTCTCTCTCTCTCTCTCTTTCTCTGGTGAGTACTGCGTGCTGCTCTGTTTGCCTGCTCTGACTTTCGGTAATCTTTGTCTCTGCCGTAAATTGCCTTCGGGCTATTTTGTTGCAGGTTCAAGCAGGTCTTTCGTTGCTTGTCAGGATAGATAAATTATCTTTCCTGTCTTGCGACTGCTGTTCCGGCAATTTCGGAGTAAAAATTTGCTTCTAATCCTAACCTCACTTTGCTTGCTCGATAATTGTGAATCTTGCGCATGCTCCTGATTTTCTCTTCTCTGCACGCTGCTATCTCTCACACCTGATTTGCGAATAAGTTACGATCCGATTCGTGCATGTGGTGACATCTGTGGGTTTCGAGACGGGCTACCATCTGTTACCATCGGACCGCTGTACTACTGTTCTGGTTCTGCTCTTTGCTGCGGTCAACGAATTGCTTATGGAGCGTGTGTGCAATAAATGCATTAAGTGTAGAAAGACGATTGCGACTGCTTCGGTTGAGTGTGAGTGTAAGAAGACTTTTCATCGCGATTGTGTCAAGCCGTACTCCACGACCAAATACGCGGACCATTGTTGTAAGGCGTTGGCCGCTTCATTGTCCCCAACACCAGCAGTGGAAATTGTTAAACCGTCTTTAGATTCTGCTGATATGGCTACTCCTGCGATCACTGTTACTCAGCCGCAACCGCAATCTCAGATCAAGTCTCTGAGCGATGTCTCAACCAGTGAGCTTTTACGTCAATTGATTGAGCAGTTGAAGACGTCGGATAAAAAATTTTCCGACTTTGTTGATATCCAGCAGCGGACAAATAGTGAACTTTCTGCTTCAATTAAAGCTCAGCAGCAGACAAATAGTGAACTTTCTGCGTTTGTTGAGGCTCAACTGCGAACTAACAGTGAACTTTCAGCTTTTGTCGAGGCTCAGCAGCGTATTAATAGTGAGCTCAACGTTAAGCTTGATCAGTTGACTTCTATTGCGAGCGATGTCGATCATAATGGTCAACGTATTACTAGCTTAGAGCAAAAGTGTGTTGCTCTTGCGAATGAGGTTCGTGATTCGGGTAGTGATCGGCGAAGTTCTCTTTCAGTCCCGTGGTCTTCGACTGAGAGGACTGAAAATATGCTTATTATTTCGGGTGTACCGGCTCAAATGTCTATTTCCCCCCTGGAGTGCGTTCGCAATGTAATTTCGACCCTCGGTGTCCCTGATTTGTCCTGTCATATTCTTGACGTCAGGGCTGTTGCTCGCAAGCCTTCGCCGGTAGCGTCTCATGACCGACCCTTGTCGGTCTCTTCCTCTAACTCATATATCGTCACCCTTGCCTCAAGTGCGGTTCGCGATATTATTATTTCGAAAAAGCGAGAGCGTCGCGTGCTCAAGCAGGGTGAGATTTGCGACGGTGGTTCTGGTCGGAGCGTGTATGTCAATGAGTTTCTCCCCAAAGATAGATACGAACTGCTTCAGCAAACTAAACGTATTGCTAAAGAAAAATCTTATATGCATGTCTGGGTTAGGGGAGGTCGCATTCGTGTCAGGCACTCAGACGGTAAGCCTGTGATTCAAATTAATTCTAGCGCCGATCTCGATAAGCTCGTTTGACGTGCACGATCCGACCGGTCATTGTCCGACATGTCCTCGACTTTGGCTACACATTGTGAATCCGTCTCGTCTACTCAAATTTCGTGTGGCTCAGTTCAATGCTAATTCCCTTCGGGGGCATATTGACTTAATTAGAATACGTTTTGCTGCCAACTCATATCACGTAATTTCGGTATCCGAAACATGGCTACACTCTGATGTTTCTGATGCTCTAGTCGCCTTAGATGGCTATTTTCTAATTCGTAATGATCGAGTAGGTAGACGAGGCGAAGGAGTTGCCTGCTTTGTTCACGAGTCATTGAGGGTCGAAGTTATAGCCTCTTCTGCGGGAGTTGACATCAACTCCCCGGAATATCTAATTATCGCAATCCGCCTACCTAACAATGCGTCTGTATTATTTGCGTCAGTGTACAGAAGACCTAAAGGTCTCCTTTTACATAAATTCGTGGAAACACTCATGAGTGTTTCACATCTTTATAAAAACATAATCATAGGTGGAGACCTTAACTGCGACCTTCTTTCGACTAATTTTGAAGCGAATTATCTACGTGAGCTTATGTCAGGCTTATCATTGCATATTGTGCGCTCTGGCGCTACACATCACACAGCTACTTCCGACTCGGATATTTTTGCGGTGGACGACGGTGATAAGGTCCTAACGTTTGTTAAATCGGAGAGCCCGTTTATTGCGGGTCACAATCTCATCGAATTGTCGCTGTCACTCGGTGTGAACGTAGCGATTGAGCGTAACATCCGAAGGCGTTGTTATAGAACCATTGATGCTGATGAGTTTCGAGATTATCTTCAGTCCATCATGGAGAGTACTTATTCTCTTGCGTGTATTCGGGCTATCACTGATGGTAGTTGTGTCGGACTTGATGACTGGGCTAATGTTCCTGGAGTTGATAGGCTTTGTGCGGTGTTGTCTGACACTTTACTTAGTTCGCTGGATGTGTTTGCTCCTGAGCGTGTATTCGCTATCAAGAAGCCCCCTGCGCAGTGGCTTACGGTTGAACTTAAAACCCAGCTTCGTACTCGGAATTATCTATATAAGCAAGCAAAACGTTCCAATAGTTTACTTGGTTATGCCACCTACAGACTTTTTCGTAACCGGCTTAATATCGATATAAGGCGTGCCAAGAGTGAGTTTCAATTCAATTCTCTCAGAAATATCACGGATCCTGCTAAACTTTGGAGAGAACTCGCTCGGTTAGGTCTTGTAAAATCATCCTTGACTTCTCCTCTACGCTTCTTTATGCCTGATCAATTAAATTCATTTTATGTTTTTGTTTCTAACGCTCAGTTGCCTTGCTCATACGCTAACTTCATCTCTGCTATTGCACTGGTTACTCGTCCATCTCAGTGTCCAGAATTTGTTTTCTCCGCAATTACG
>JASTWR010000959.1:0-67321 GCA_030770355.1 Harpagoxenus sublaevis | reverse complement strand
TTTTTTGAAAATGAACACTACTCTGTTGTGTACGAAGTCTCTCCAACGAGACGGATGACTGGTTATCCAGGTAAAGGCTATCGCAGAGTCCAGCCGAGATGAAGACTAGGGGGATTGTCATATTGGGACACGTTTAAGACTTGAGAAATAAGTTTCGTGGCAAGAACTGCGCCTTCAAGTTCAGTCTCGGGATGGTAAGACGCTTCAGAGGAGCAACCTTCGTTTTTGCGCACAATAGGGTGACCTTTGTAACTCCGTTGATGTCGGTGGATCTGATGTATACTGATGCAGCAATTGCCTGCTGAGAGGCGTCGCAAAAAGCCATGAATTTCCCACACGATGATCAATTGTGACACCGGGTCCATCGAGGAATAGCAATAGTCCGGTTTATTTCGTAGCTGATCTACGACTTGGTCCTTTTCGAGATACCGTTTCAGGTAGAGGATCATCCAACCAAGTTTAAGAGTCCACAATTCCTGGATAGACCCTTAGCTGTTATCAATACTGGAGCCAAAAAAACCCAAAGGATCGAAGATTTTTGCTACGAACTGACATAATGGATCGCTTCGTTACTTGCCTTGGTAGTTGGCAATTCAATGGTGAAGTGGAACGTGTCAGTAGGAGGATTCCAGCAAAGCCCCAAGGCGTGGACAGTTGTACTCTCATCAATCTTAACAGGGGATGAAATAGATTGTTTGTCGGGGGGAATAGACTCTAGAATCTCTGGTTGGTTTGTAGCCCATTTGTGTAGCGAAAAGCCACCTCTGCGCAGATGCCAATCACCCTGCTGTACGGTTTCCTTAGCCTTTTGTACTGAGTCCCGCACCGCCAAGAATATCATCTACATATCTTCCCTTTTGTAACACTGGAACTGCAAGGGGGTAATTGATCCCTTCATCTTCAATGAGCTGTAGCAACGTTCGAAGGGCTAAGAATGGCGCGCAAACCAAACCGTAAGTAACAGTGTTCAGCTGGAAGGTCTGGATAGTAAGAATGCCTTCGGATATAGGAATCCACAAAATTCTTTGGAAGTCGCGATCGGCGAGGTGAATCATAATCTGCCTGTACATCTTTGTCATATCTGTAGAAAAAACATACGGGAAGCGTCGAAACCAAACCAGAACATCAAACACATTAATCTGTAGTTTAGCATCCGGTGTGCAGTATCCTCGTTCAGAGAATATCCTGTGGATGTACGGCTCGAACCGTTGAAAACTACTCGTAGTCTTTTAAGATCGTCTTCACGCAGAACTCCGTGGTGAGGTAAATAAAAGACTAGTTGAGGTTCCGGAGCGGAGTCTGGGACAAGTGTCATATGTTGAAGATCTAGGTATTCAGTCATAAACCCGTGATAGGCTTCCGCATAACGTGGATCAGATGTCAGTCGTCTGGAAAGGCTGGTGATCACTTGAATAGCCTTTGATCGAGAATCTCCTAATTTCTCGGCTGGTTGTTTGAACGGTAGTCTAACCTGGTATCGTCCACTTGAATCTCGAGTATGAGTCGATTGGAAGTGGAGTTCGCACTGTTCTTCCTCGGCAGATAAAGATGAATTGTTGGAAGAAGGGATCTTTTCTATTTCCCAAAATCGTTCAAGTAAATCGTAAAGATCTCTATCCATTGAAACGTGGTTAGTTTGCACAAGAAGAGACGTGGGGTTGCTTCCTACCGGACCCGAAATTATCCAACCAAGTTTGGTGAGTTGCGCCAGTGGAGAATTAGCAGGTCCTTTGATAATCCCTTCGTCGATTATATGACCATAAAAGTCTGCTCCGAGTATAAGGTCAACAGCACCTGGAACTGTAAATTCCGGGTCGGCGTATTGTAATCCCTTAAGGTGGTTCCAAGCTGAAACGTCACAACCCACGGAAGGCAAGGTAGTTGTAAGCTTTGGCAGTATGTGAGCGTTGACAGACCATTCGTATTCGCTATCGAAGTGTGGCTTCAATGAGACGGTGACAACTCCTCGTGTCCTACGGGTCATCTGTGCCCCTACTTCAATCAAGGGTGTGAAAGAGTGTCGTCTCGGGAGGTGCAGCCGTTGTACCAGTCTCTCCGTAATTAAGGATATCTCGGATCCTTGATCAATCAACGCGCGAGCCTTCGTAAGTTTTCCGTGAGGATTCTCAATTAAAACCGGTGCCGTTGCCAACAACACGCACGAGGAAAATCTTGATATCGACGAGGAATGCACTGCTCTTGCATTTGTGGCAGTAGAAGGAATCGGTGACGCTTGATCATTCGGGATTGCTGAGGTAGAGTCCGTCTTAGACTCAGACTTGTTAAAAGTCGAATCCGATTTAATAGATCTTCTGTTCGGCTGATGAATAGTGGTGTGATGCTTGCTGCCGCACTTCAAGCAGCGCTTCGTTACGCGACAAACAGAGGCTCTGTGTGATCCAAGGCAATTAAAACATAATTTGTGTTTTGCAATTGTCGCCATTCGTTGTTGGACGGTTTTGGAGATGTACTGCGGGCAATGTGCTATGTAATGTTTAGCCGAACAAACCACGCAAGCATTTGGTTTGATCGCTTTCTCATCTTTCGACTTTCCCTGAAAGTGTGCTTTGGCCGAAGGTTGCATTGAGCGGGGTGTCAATTTTCCAGGTCGGCTTTTCTCACAAGCTTGAAGAGTACGCAGACGATTGAATAAAAAAGTGCTGAATTGCTCCCAAGTGGGAGGCTGCTTATCTGCTCCTAAATGGCTTTCCCAAGCTTTAACCGACTCCGAATCAAGGCGTTGAACAGCAGTAAACACCAGAAAATCATCCCACGTTTGTACAGGGCGTTGCAACGTTTCAAGAGTGCGGTAAATCTGCATAATGTTCGTGTAGAGTTGTTTCCATCTCAACCGAAGATTCCTTGGTCATACGTTTCAGAGAGACCAGAGATTGAAGCGCTTCGTTAACGAGCAATCGTGTATTCTCGTAGAAGGCTATCAAGGCCTCCCAAGCCTTTTGAAAATTATCGGATGTGAGCTTGGTGTTTTTGAGTAATAGGGCAGCTGATCCGGTTAAACTCGTCTTTAGGTACTGCAGTCTTTCAACAGACGTAAGCGTCGGATTTGTTAACACAAGCGAGTTGAAGAGATCTTTGAAGGACAGCCAGTCGGTCTGCGATCCGTCAAATTTTGGCAAATCGATACGCGGTAAACGCGCATGATGATATATCGGATTATTCGACATAGATTGCGTCGAAGACGTTGGATTGTTTGGAATAGATTGCGTGGAAGACGCTGGCGTTATTGGCTCTTGTGTTGGCGCAATTAGCGAATTTAATTTATCGGTCTGCTCGAGATAGCAGTCGTGTGTTAGTGAATAGAAATTTTCCATGAAATACGCGTGATTGAGCAACCGCGATACGTCTTCTGAATTTAATGCGCGCATTGCCAGACCGATGGCTCGGTGTCGAAGTGAAAACTGATCCCAATTCTCCTTGAGATCCGCAAGACGCGTGTGCACCATCTGCTGTGTAATATTAGATCTTCCTAAATTAAGCAAGCTGTCAAACGTGTCAGCAATTACGCCCATCAGGGTGAGCTGAAGCTCTAAGTAAGTCTCGATGTGACTGAGACGCATCCTGCAGCCGTACACAGGTATCCGGCTCGAAGGACCAAAATGTTTGAAATATGTAACGAATAGGCAACTAAAATGTCGCTTAGGTGAACGGGAAACAGGGATTGAGTTAGCTCAATCACTTTACAAGAGCTCCTCCTGATAGGCGTACACAATAGTTTAATTGGTTCACATCAAACATAATCAATTAAGCAAACACATAAATATAAGACATTGAGCAATCACATAAATCATCAAAATTCACATAATATAAGTCATTTCGCATCAGAAGCAATAGAACGTGCATATGTTGGCAAAAAGAATAGAGCAGGTATTGATTAGATTAAAAACTGAAAGGGTTAATAATATATAAAACACAGAAATATCAAGGTCGCATATTGTAAAGGCAGGATGTTGCAAACGGTATTGTCAATCAGAATTCGGAATGCAATACGACCTTCATATCAAATACGTGTAATGAACGTGACTCACTTCAGAAATTAGGAATGAGTCTTTGAATACTGGTAAAAGAACACTATTGGTAATAAACGGCGCGAGGTAACGAAATATGTAATAAAATATACTTGAAACGGATAGATGATTCACTATACGAGTGATCAGCCGACTGACATATTAACGCAGGCGTAAAATGGTTATTCCACGCGAGGAATACAACGCAGGTGAATTATTGTTAGTGTAACAAACGAAAGATTATGTAATTAACGCAACGAGCGTAACGACGAAGTTAAATCTGCTGCAGATGAGACCGCTAAAAGCACTCGATAAGAAAGGACTTGTGAAGTCGGTCGCAGATCTTCGCGATACGCGTCACACACACACACGGAGATACACGAAAGACTAGTATTGAATACTACAGAAGCGCGACATATAAATAATTACATGACTTGCGCGTACACGGTATGCAACATAGACGCGACGAGGGGGCGGGTTTAATAACCTTTATGCCAACGGCATTTCGCGTGAACACTATCGCTATCATGCGTCGCAGCGTGTCCCGTACACGGCGGATGCACGTGGGTTTCACAAGAAACTGATTACTAACACTCCCGTGTAATAACGATGCCGTATGTCGCACGGCACTTTAAGTCGAGGACTCGAATATGAATCGTTCGGCGGTATCGTGGCCGAATTATCCGACGAAAGTCGGATGGACTCAAACGAACCCGCGACGGCGTGTAACGCGCTTATCCGGAATCTCGGAATGAGAAAGGAACGGTGTACTTAACGTTGTTGGCATCGATGATGTCGACTCGGTCGACGACGGCAAGGGATACGGGACGGGGATCCTCGCTAAGATCTGCGTCGTATCGTCCTATGCGGAAGTCCACTGCCCTCGCTCACAGCTCTGTCCGTTTCCGGGATAATGTCTCGCCTTGCGTTTCACGCACTCTTTTCAAGCCGCACGCACCGTTGTTCCCGCTCGCGTACAGCAGGATCGGTTCTGCGCGGGGCGGTAGAGCGAAGGTGCCTCGCGGGCGCTTCGTCGATAATGGCGACGCTATACGATTCTTTTGCGTTTATCACTACGATCTCGTTTATGCACAGGAGATTTATAATTCGCGTACTGCTGCACTAAATACGAACGTTCTCGGTTTACGGATGCTATCTCTCGACCGAATGGTAAAGATTCTATGTGCTACTACCGCAACAAAGACCAGAAGACTGAGAAAACTGTGCTATCGTTACCGCGAACCTCGATCGAATGATCTCGTCGCTTCACGTTTCGCCACGTCGCCTCGCAAGCACGGACCGGTCAAAACAAAAACCGATCGGCGTCGCGCCCCTCGTCGCTGTCGCCGAGTCGCTGTTGCTAGCCGAGCGCTTGGAAGACGCGCTCCTTTTTGAACAATAACACATTCTTTTCATGATCATCATCTTTGCGACGAATGTGTGCCATAAATGTAACTTACATATATTATATGTTTATGTACTGATTAATTTAAAATTTCTGCTTTGATTTATTAATACATGAGTTGTCTTACAATCTACAATTTTGTTAATCATTTACTGGCGACGTTTAAAAAAGTTTATTATATTTTATTGTGACTCGATATTATTTGTCTACACATAATATTATTACCCAATATTGTAAAAATAAACACATACAGAAATAAATTTGTAATTTGTATTTTTAATTTATTACTGTTACTATTTTTATTAATTTTTCTACCATATTTCCTCTACATATGTCCGCATATTAAATAAAATTTGCAGATTGTAAATATCTTCAGTGCCTCCCCAAACATGCTCGTTCGCCTTACGATTCAGCCTTGGATAATACCAAACCCATCGTCTAATGTTCAATATTCATAAATCCTCGAATTCTAACATCTCACCGCAATAACCCCCGCTAAAAAAAGATCAACAAATAGCATTATTTCTTTAAATGTATAGATTAAAAGTATATGTATATGTCAATGTAGTTCTTTTCCAGAATTATGACACGAGCAAATAATATTCAAATGCGTGAGCTTTGGTTGTTGATCTACTTCGACGCGTATTTATAACACTGTTTTGCGCACATGCTATTTAAACTTCGGATGACGTGATATCTTTTCCTCTGTTTGGACTTTCATCGCATGTTATGTCGTAGTATATAGTATATATTGTAGTATATGAGAAAATATGCACAAATAGAAATTATTAAGCGTACAGCGCAACTGAACAGAAATAACGCAACACCTACCTACAGCGCGACGCCTATACCACATATCATCTCGTCTTCCCAAAAATCGAATAGTGGTATCATAATAAAAATATACATAAATGTATTTGGCATTCAATGCTCTTAAATTTTTGCGTTGAAAAAATTGTTATATTTTACAAAAATAATAAGTGAATGTGGGGTTAAATTAAAAAATTTGACATATTTGAAAAATGAAATTACGCCATTGTAAAGAGCATAAAAAACCATAAACCTTTTGTATAAAACTCTTTTTCATACGCCTTATATTTTCGAAGATATTCGCTAAAAATTATAAAATCCGTTATTTTCAAGGGGTTGTTTCAACCCTTAAACGTCGAGATAAGCCCAAAAAAAAAATAGGAGTCTAATATTTTTTGATGCTCTACAACATATCCAAAGCCCATCCAAATCGGTGAGGGACACTTCCGACCGTTCCCTTGTAAGACCTGCCGCCAGGCCAAGATCCTGATGAATAACATCAGGCCAAGTAGGGCTAAAGAACTACTGGCGCTGAATAAACAGAGACTGAGAGCGGCAGTAGGACTGCTTACAGGCCACTCCACGCTACTCAGAGCACACCTATTCAATCTCGGACTCGAGGAACGGAAGAAGTGCCGTTTCTGTGGGGACGAGAAAAAAGACAGCGTGCATATGTATATTGTGTCATTGTCCGGCACTTATATGCAAAAGATACAAAACCTGGGGACGAATGTACCTAAGTCCCCAGAATTTAGAAAGAGCAAGGGTGACAGATCTAATAAACCTGGTACTAGGTTCTAGACTGGCTCCAAGCACCTAGCTAACAAAAGCGTGGGGAAATACAATGGATCATAACGATCTAGGTGTCGTCAGGGACTCAAATAGAACCACCCACTATTTTATTACTACTACTACTACTAAATCGACCGTGACTGGCAGTATATAACGTGTTTCCGATATGAACATTGAAAAACTGTGAGCCAACTTGGTTTGTCGGATTCACACAGCACTTTTTCGGATCAATCGTCGAGACATTATTAATTTCGACCATGGGTTTTGGTCAGTTGATGTAATTTCTAAATTAAATAATTTAAATTTTTATTGCAAAAAAATAATGTCTCGACGATTGATCCGAAAAAGTGCTGTGTGAATCCGACAAACCAAGTTGGCTCACAGTTTTTCAATGTTCATATCGGAAAGACGTTATATACTGCCAGTCACGGTCGATTTAAATTACTTTAATTGTTATTCTATACTGGCGAGAGAAATTTATTATTCTGTATATTATACACCGTCGACCGAAGAATCGGTGCTCCATCTTATAGTTGTTATTGCGATAAATATTACCACAGCCCCAGTGGTCGAATTGGGACGACACCCGCACGGTATACGGGAGGTTCCAGGTTCAAACCCTGGCTGGGGTAATATTTTTTCGCAATAAAAATTTAAACTATTTAATTTAGAAATTACATCAACTGACCAAAACCCATGGTCGAAAATAATGTCTCGACGATTGATCCGAAAAAGTGCTGTGTGAATCCGACAAACCAAGTTGGTTCACAGTTTTTCAATGTTTATATCGGAAAGACGTTATATACTGCCAGTCACGGTCGATTTAAATTACTTTAATTGTTATTCTATACTGGCGAAAGAAATTTATTATTCTGTAAATTATTTATGCTAAATAAATTTTTTAAGCATGGCGTACCTTAAAAAAAAATTTGAAAAAAATTTACGTTATTAGTGGTTATATAAGGCTTCTAAAAAAAATTGTTCCATAATTTTACTGGAATAGTATCACAGTTAAAAAAAATAATTTAAGAAAAAATAATTTTTTTCTAAAGGATTTGATAAAGCGACCAAGCTGATCTTATGTTTTTTTAAGAAGTAATCATGTGCCTACAAAACATATTAAATTTTCAGCCAGATCAATTGAGCCATTTCTAAGAAAAAAGAATACTATTTATTTTTCAGTTATTTTTTTATTACTGGAAAACCAATTAAGTTAGCGGTCTGAAACTTTCAGGATCTATATATTTGTATAGTACCTATATGTCCTGAAATTATGAATAAGATCCGCCGGGGGCCGATTCACCATGTTTATCGCCGTATAGGGCCTTTTTTACAATAAATTTGTCTGTTTTTTTACATCATTCGAATTTTTTCATTATTCTACGTATAAAAGTATCAAGGTAAAGTCATCGAATAGTGAATACTTTACGAGATATTTCATATTTTATAATTAAAAATATCATGACCAAATTTGAAATATCTCAGAAAATTCTTAACAAAAGAGAGCTTTATTAGTGTTTTGAAAGCGTCTCGACAAGGGCTACAAGAATATGTAATAAAAAGTAGGAAGGTTTTATTTAAAAAATTAAAGGTAACCTTCATGTGACCTTCAAACAACTGTCCAAGGTCAAATCATTGCCACTATCTTGTCCCTCTTGAAACCGTACAACTTTTGTCTGAAGCATTTTGTTCTAGAATTACAACAAAAAAGTTATTTGAGATGTAAGAGATAAAGAAAACACCTTGTATACATATAATATTTCAGCATCTTTCACTTATATGTAAGAACCATTCAGAATCGGGTAAACGTTTCAAATGTTACGTTTCTATGTTATGTTTCTTAGATGTACCAACAACGTTTTAGTGTTACTTAGAAACTTTTGGAAATTTTGAAACGTTTCTGAAACATTTCTGTTTCGTTTTGTGCTGTGTGGGGATTGTAAAGTTATTATTTTATGCCAATGTACGATTAACTTATACGTCTTGTTTGCAGAAGTTTATTGTATATTTTGAAAAGGTGTAAAAATTTTTTACGCAAAGTTACGTCTTATTACAACATTAATAATGCTCGGGGGGGGGGGGGGTGTAAGTCCGTTCCCCGGATTTGCGACGAGCGATATTTATTGCGACTATCTCGAAGGACCAGAGGGGGGTACGATCCCCTCACAATTGTTAAACGAGCAAACGGATGATTAGGAAACGAAAGCAAAGCGTGCGACTCACCGTGTCGGTGCCCCGGCGCCCTCCTGGGGGGTGTACTCTGCTGCTCTCGTCCTTCCTCGTGACGGTCCTCGTTGTTGTCGAGAGGATGCAAGGCAGGCAAGGATAGCGAGGCAAGCGTGCAGCAAGGCAGGCGGCAAGGCAAAGCAAACAGGCGGCAAGGCAATCGCACACGTTCTGGTCAGCACACTTTATATTTGTCGAAGACGACTGCGATATACTCGATCACACCAGCGGGTCGAGTATCTCGGACTACTTCCGAACGAAGCGTGTCCGCACTTGACTACTTCCGAATGAAGAGTGGTTTCAGTCTTCCTCGGCTCGCGCTCCTGCGAAGTACGACCGCGAGCGAGTATCATTCCCCTTTGTGATGGGGGTGCCAGCCGCGGGCGGGCAGCACGAGTCGGGTGAGTCGCGCGAATATTGACCCCATTCGATCGCGATCCGCCGACGTTTCGCGCGAGTCGCTAAGAACGCGAGCGAGATTACCGACTATAAACTAAACTATAACTAACTTATCTATAACGCAATCAATTTAAACTTATCAACTAAACCAAGGTTTGGTGAGCGCCAAACAAATAAATTATAAATTTTAATGAGAATGTACGATAAACTACGTCCCGGTTGCAAAAGTTTATTGTATATTGTCAAAAGTTGTAGAAATTTTTTACGCAAAACCGTCTTATTGCAACATTAATAAATTATAAATTTTAATGAGAATGTACGATAAACTACGTCTTGGTTGTAGAAGTTCATTGTATATTGTCAAAAGTTGTAGAACTCTTTTACGAGAAACTACTCTTTATTACGACATTTACATGTTTGCAGTTTCTCTTACTATTTTCGTAATTGGTTCTAGTTTGGCGGACTTGTTACATAAAAAGTTGTAGAATTTTTTTTGCCAGGGGTCGGTGGAGGCGTCTGGGTCGTCCATCAGCTCTGCAGTCGCGGTGTCGCACCCCTCGCTATTACGCTGCGGCGGAGCCCGGGATGTGCTGTGCGAGACATTCCACGCGCTATCTTGGCGGCGGACCCGCGTGACCCGCCCGCCGGTCAACCACTCCACCCATCATCCTCAGAACGCTCGTCTCTCCCTCGTTGCGACACAGGTCGTTACATGTCGTTGTTGATCTCACGCTCCGGCACCACTTGTCATACCTACGGATTCTAGGTAGAAAGATAATTAGCGCGAATAACCCTCCCCTACTCAGGTCGAGGCGCCGTCCCCGACCTTCCCCTCAGCCGAGCTACCGTCTGGGCGGTGGACGCGACATTGTCACGTCACAATACAGGAAAAATAATCAATAAAAAAATCTAAAAATAATTAGATTATTTTTGCATTGCATTTTTTATGAAAAGTGAAGTTTTAGGTTATGAGAAAAATTTGCCCATATATAATCTATATATATTGTCACGGCTTTTTCGGCAGGATCAAAAGGGACGCTAAGAGAGTCGGGTGGTAGGCCTCTCGGGATAATCCCTCGCGCGAGTCAGGCGGTTCGTCAATAAATCGGTTGGGCGCCAGACGCGAATTCCTCGCGTCCACTAATTATTCGATGATCCCTAACGCGAAATCGCGAAAACCATAGCCTGTCGCACGAGGGGCCAGCCGGCTCGACCTAACGGCAGAGGGGCAGGGTAGAGGCAGGGCAGCATGGTGGCGTTGTACAAACACAAAAGAATTCCACATGAAAGGCTGTACGTTTAATGAACAATAAATCTCGTTTATTAGAAAGAAAGGGAATAGTCGAAATATAAGCGATTGAACAATGTAAAGGTATCAATTTGATTTATTTAAATAAATAATGTCTTGTGACTCGGAGAAAGAAAGTAATCAAATTGTTAAATTTGAAACAGCGTGTAGTTTAATGGTTTTAATCGGTCCGGGTAAACAATAATTTCGCGGGAGAGAATATTACAAAGTTAGAGTTTGTTATGGCAAGCGGTCGTCCCGGTCGGAAAATATCAGCCAGACAATGATAAAGGAAATAAGCGAACGTCGGTTGGAATCGTTCGAAAACACTGGCTAACCGGGGAAAGTATCGCAGGTGAAAGTTAAACAAAACTATGAATAGTTTGAATAGAATCGGCAAAGACCATGAGTAAATAATACGCGGTATAAGAAACGTAAATTCGAGCGCTATAACATACGGAGTAATCGACAATATAATATTCAAATCCGACAAACAGGCTTGTCGCGAGAACAAACTTAATTCTAAATTAACTCGAGAAACCGTCTGATTGTGCGGCAACAAAACGTAAATCTAAGTAGCCGACATTTAGGCCTATTGCGGAAACAAAACGCAGATCTAATTGATTCGACAGGCAGACTTTTCGCAAAAACAAGACTTAAATCTAACTTATAACTAACATCGCCAACACAGAAATATGATCGCGAGAAAAGAATCGACGGAGTTTTCACGCTACAAATAACGGGTGACGCCCCGCTGGGCGCACTGGAATTCGCTCGTAAACAACGCAAAAACTTACGGCGACGCGAAGATCCGGTCGACCGTAGCACGAGCGCAGGTGCGCTAACGCGATACGAAGTCACTCGCGACACCCTTATCACAATTGACGCGACACGAACAAATACTCGAAAAACAGCTCGACACTTACGCGGCGATCAAACAATTATAACTAGCAAATAGCTAACGATGACGTCGCGATGGTCTCTACGCAATACGCGGGCAGGTACCCCGCAGGACCACTTTCCGGCAATACGCGATAAAGGAGCGCCTACGCGACTTCCCGAGAACAATACAACGACTCTCGTCACTACGCGAAACTCGATATCCGACACAAAAACGCGAGGCTCTACTCCCGTCGGGTGTCGCGATACTCACGGTCGCGATCCCCAGGAGGCCGAATCACGCGATAACTTGCGTCCCAAAAACCTTCGGCGCACGGTTATGTCGTCGCGAGGCCCCTCGCGTCCGCCGTCGACCGCCTACACCAACGAATGCTCGCGAAACTCGGTCGCGAGTCGAATTTCCGCGAGACTCTATCGTGACAATCCCAAGCAATAGGATTCGATCACAATCTTACGCCGTTTCCGGCGATTTTTCCGCCACGTCCGGCGTACGTCGCGTCCGACAATTTTCACTAACACGAAACCCAACACTAATAACTCGGAAAACACGCGTTCGCGATACGCGATATCCCGAAGGACGGCGGTCGGGGCAAACGAACGCAACACTCGCGGTTTTCCCGTGGCCGTTTACACGCTAATTTGTGCTAGGGCAACCTCACCGGTTCCGCTCACTCCCTGGTGAACAACGATGTTTCGAGTTCCGTCACAAGCGCCGGGGATGATTCGCTTCTCAAAATACGGCACACAAAACTCGGGATCTACGCGAGACGACTTAACGCTGTGGCGGACAACCCAGAAGAGAACGATCGAGGCGGCGAGCTCGATGAGCAATCAAATGCTCGCCCCTCTCAGGGGGTGGCGCGATACCCTCGCGCGACACCGACCAATGAGGGCCGAGCACGTTGCGGATTATGCGGGCACCGGCGTCGATACTTCGATACTGCGGGAATCCTTGGCACCTTCCCAATTTTCCTCGACCTTCCGACCCTTTTTGCTCGGCGCGCCGGGCGTTCAGGTGGCTTCCACTTGAGGAAGGGCCTTCTCCGCGGGCCTCGGGAGCGCTGGCCAGGCGTCCCGGGCTCGTTTAGGGGTTTCGGAGGCGAATCCAGGGGTCCAAGTTTTCCTTCGGAGACCCCGGGCCCGTCTTGGCTTCGTCGACCCTGCATGCCACGCGTGTCCGTCGCGCGCTCCCACAATACGACTGTCGTCCTTCTCCATTATTCTGGTTGTCGACTCCTGCGTCCTTCCTGGTTGCGCTGGTTGCGGTGCCTCGGTGAGGTGCCGCGTTTGTATACAAAAAAATTACAAAATAGATTAAGAGTGCGTGAACGCGTTATTTCGGAGACCCCCTGGAGATTTCGCGGTTGCTCTCCTGGGTCGTCCGCGGGCGCGAACCCGCGCCTTGTGACGGCGGCGGGGCGCTGCCACGCGCGGCGAACCGTCACGTCACAACATATAACAGAATGTCTGTATGTGTGTATGTCTGTATGTCTGTATGTCTGTATGTCTGTTTGTTCTTTATACACTCTTAAACTATTCGACCGATTTAGACCAACTTTTGCACAGTTACTCTTTACATCCTTGCGCAAAACATAGGCTACTACGGAACCTCGATATTTCACTTACCAATCAGCGACTTCATTCCTTGGTTTTCCAGGGCGTCTTTTCGAGAATTTCGAGATTGCTCGCTCGCGATGTAATACATACACAGAACCTCGATATTTCACTTACCGATTACCGATTTTATCCCTTGGTTTTCCCGGGCGTTTTTAAAGTGAAATATCGAGGTTCAGCGTACATCGCGAACGAGCAATCTCAAAATTCCCGAAAATGTGCCCGGAAAAACCAAGAAATGATTACAGTATTCGCTGAATACTATTTCTTTTTTTTAATTTAATTTTAATCTCAAATTGAACTTTCGCAACAAGCATTTTAAAAAATATTGTAAGTATGTGGCATTTGCGGAAGATAACGAATTACGTTACATGCAAGCAAACAATCTCGAAATTCCCGAAAAAAAATCGCCCGGGAAAACCAAGGGACAAAATTGCTAATCGATAAGTAAAATATCGAGGTTCTGTGTACATCGCGAGCGAGCAATCTCGAAATTTCCGAAAAAACGCCCGGGAAAACCGGGGGATATAGTCGCTGATCGGTAAGTAAAATATCGGAAAAGCGGAAACGACTCAATAGCGTGAAACTCGAGTAGAAAAAGACCGATTACATGTTCAATTAAGGAAAACATTTATGCGGTCCGATTTGAAATTAGAGGCATTTTATTATTTTTAGATTCTTCCTTTGATTATTTTTCCAGTATATACTATTATATATTTTGCCTTTATTCAAACCACAACTATTTCGATTAAGAAAAGTTAATTAATGTTTGTAATACATATTAAGGCAATTACTTTGTCCGAAGTTGATAATTTTCTATTTTACTTTTTTAAAGTATTATGAATTTTTTAAACCTTTTTTTTGTAACTGCAGTTGCCGTCACATAAGTGATCGTGGTTTCACTAACAATAAGAACAATCATATGCACCTAAAAATTGGTATCTTTAGTGCTCAATTTGAGTGATTATTATGATATCGTTACACGTGAGACATATACATATAATCGGATTAGTAAAATACGAAACAGTAATTTCTAAACGTTAACTAAGAACGCTTAAGTGTCAGATTTGTACGATTCCCAAATGTGAATTCTTGACTCTTTGGGAATTGTACAAATCTGAGATTTAAGCGTTTTCAGTTAACGTTTAAAAATAACTGTTTCGTATTTTACTAATCTGATTATATGTCTCACGTGTAACGATACCATAATAATCACTCAAATTGTGCACTGAAGATAGCAATCCTTAGGTGCATATGATCGTTCTTAGTAAAACCACGATCACTTATATGTAACGGCGACTGCTAATCTGCAGTTGCAAAAAAATGGTTTAAAGAATAAGTACTTCACAATACTTTGAAAAAATAAAATAGAGTGTGGCGGTCTGTCGACCGCACATAAGACCCTACGGAACGGCAACCCGTAGTAAACGGACCGATCGATCGGTCCCCACTACACGCAGTCAAGCCGTCGCGCCCCACCACGCGCGCGCCGACCGAGCGCCCGAGTGGGGCCTACGCCGCGTGCCGCAAGCTCACGCCGACAGGGGTGGAAGGCTTTCTCGCAATTAAAATGCGACTAGGGCCCCTACATTAGGCCCGCCGGCGAGAGCTCATCATCAGTTCACGGCTCGGCTATCCACAAGTCGGATTGACAAGAGTGGAAAGCTGTGAACTTGTCTTTTGAAGCCAACCAACAGTGTCTACACAGAAAAGGTATCGGACTACGAATCCACGCCTATCGCTGCCGCCTAGAAAACCGGAGCAGCCACAGGATAATCCTACAGCGTGGAATCTTATCCCGATAGACCTACCTACGAGGAAGCTTACGAGGCCGCCGAGACATCTACTGGTGGAAGGAGACGTACGAGTTCGGCGAAAGACTTCTCCCAGTTGGAATTTCGAAGCACCACCACTCCTGTCGCCATTGGCCGTATCACCGGGAGACCGCAAGGAGAAGGGGACGCAGACTATTCCACCACCTCGAGTCCACAGGGGAACACAGGCGGAGATCCTCCACGACGAGAGAGAAACCGACAGCGAGTGGGAGACCCCCACCATCGAGCTAGCTGCACAAACCGACGGAGAGCCAGCGGTATATAAGGCCGAGCACTACCCTCGAGCGAGGACTCCATCGCCAGAGCGAGTACGAGCAGCAGAGACCAAAACCGATCCAAGGCAGACGCTGACACCGCCGGGAACACCGCCGACTTGGAGAGAACCCGGACGCTGGGGAAAACAGCAGCCGCTACACCGAACAAGAACGCGGCCGTGCCTGCTGTGGAGCGAACGCCCGGCTTAATTTCTTGATCTCATCGGCCCTTTTCAGGGCCACATAATTTTTCCAATCGGCCCTTCTCAGGGCCACCATAAATTAACGCAAACAGAAATTACCTGACTTGTATATAGCTTGGTACATATACTGAATAAATACGAACCAAGCGTACAGCATAAACCAACGTCTAATCAGTTGCGGACCTTGACATAGCGACTCCATCCTTCCTGCGAAGCAAACACTCGGCAAGCGAGCCGAATCTACGTGGCCAGCGTGGCCATAAATTTGGTGACCCCGACGTTGGAAAGGAGTAGGAGTATACATGTCAACGAAGAAACTGGCGGAGAAGACGGTTGCAATTGAGAGCGACGAAGAATACAAGGATATGGAAGATACGGCTATGAGTAAGATAGGCTTAAGACTTCCCCCCTTCTGGCCGGATGAGCCCGAACTATGGTTCGCCCAATTAGAAAGCCAACTCGCACTATACAACATAAAGAAAGATGATGCCAAGTACGCATACGTCCTCTCGCGGATAGAGCCGAAGCAAGCCAGAGAGATTAAAGATGTCATTACAAAGCCTCCTAAGGAGAATAAATACGAGGCAGTCAAGAAGGCACTGATCCAGAGACTCACGGACTCGCAGGAGCAACGGATTAGACAACTGCTCGAACGCGAGGAGCTAGGAGATCGCAAGCCATCACAATTACTGCGACATATGGCGACGCTAGCAGGAAAGAGCGTCTCGAGAAATTTACTTCGGACGCTATGGCTGGGACGGCTACCTACAGACATGCAAGTTATTTTGGCTACACGAGCGGATGACAAGCTCAAGCTAGTGGCAGATCAGGCGGACCGGATATACGAGGTGAATAGCAAAGCCTTTGTTCTGGCAACCTCCACGCAAAAGCAGTCTACACCAGTGGAAACCAACTCAGCGGAAACGCGGGTAGACGAGTTGAGCAAGCAAATAGCTGCCTTAACCCTGCAGGTCTCAAAGATGGTGCAATCGATGCAAGAGGACCGAGCAAGGAGTCGAAGCCGAAGCCGAAGCCGAGCCAGATAACGCCGAGATAATAGTTGCCACCGAAGCAAAACGCCCCACCGCGAGGGAATGTGTTATTACCACCGGCGTTTCGGAGCAGAGGCATACAAGTGTGCACAACCTTGCGCGTATAAAGCGGAAAACAAGGAGGGCAGTCAGTAATGGCCGCTGATGACGATAGCCCTAAATCCCGCCGCTTATATGTGACGGACCGCAACACACACAAAAAATACCTGATCGACACGGGATCGGACGTCAGCGTATTCCCATACGACCATACGGAAGGAAAAAGGAGAGCTGAGTCCTACCAACTGTTCGCAGCGAATGGATCGGTCATAAACACATATGGATTCGTCACACTACAGCCGGATTTCGGGCTTTGAAGAGCGTGTCCATGGCGTTTCATTATCGCAGATGTGAACCATCCAATTATCGGATCAGACTTCTTAGCACACTACCACTTACTTCCAGACGTAAAGGTGAAGAAGCTAATTGATGGACAGACGGGACACGCATCTACTTGCGCTATCAATACAAGCCAAGACATCTCAGTTAAAACCATCAGGAAAGAGACGGAGTATCACGATATTCTGGCTAAATTCCCAGGCATCGTGAACCCCAGCACCAAAACAAGAGTGGGGGAACATGGAACAACCCACCATATCAAGACAACGAATGGACCACCTACGGCGTGTCGCCCACGGCGACTCGCACCGGACAAGTTAAAAATAGCAAAAATGGAGTTCGAGTTATTATTACGAGAAGGGATAATACAGCCATCCAAAAGCCCGTGGTCATCGCCACTCCATATGGTACCAAAGGCGAATGGGACATGGCGACCCAGCGGAGACTACCGCGGAGTAAACGCACGGACTATTCCGGACAGATATCCTGTACCGCACATAGAAGATTTCTCGCAAGCACTGCACGAAAAACGAATCTTCAGCACGTTGGACCTTGTGCGGGCATACAATCAAATTCCGGTTAACAAGGAAGACATTCCTAAGACAGCAATTACCACGCCGTTTGGCCTGTACAAATTTCTATTTATGCCATTCGGACTCCGGAATGCTGCGCAGACATTTCAAAAGTTTATGGACGAAATCCTGCGCGATTTCAAGTTCTGCTACGCCTACATAGACGACATCCTGGTAGCATCGGACTCGGAGGAAGAGCATCGGGAACACCTACGATTACTTTTCGAAAGGTTACAACAGTACGGCATCAAGATCAACCCAGCAAAATGCGTGCTAGGAGCAAAGGAGGTAAAATTCCTAGGCTACAAAGTATCGGCAGAGGGCACAACACCTCTACCAGAGAAAGTCGAGAACATCAGAAAATTTCAGAAGCCCCAAACCATGAAGCAGCTTCGCCGATTCCTTGGGACAATAAACTTTTACCGCCGATTTATACCAGGAGCGGCTAAAGATCAAGCCCTGTTAAATGAGATGCTGAAAGGACCCAAAACTAAAGGCAACGCCCCAGTTGTGTGGACGGAAGAAGCCGAAGAGGCTTTCCAGAACTGCAAAGATAGCCTGTCAAAAGCAGCCATATTGGCACATCCAGATCCAAAGGCAGAATTAGCCGTGACAACAGACGCTTTGGACGTGGCACTCGGAACGGTCATTCAACAGAAGACGGACCAAGGATGGCAGCCACTGGCTTTTCTCAGCAAGAAACTCAGCGGAGCACAAAAGAAGTACAGTCCATACGACCGAGAGCTATTGGGAATATACACGGCAATCAAGCACTTCAAACACATGCTAGAAGGAAGAAGCTTCGTAGTGTATACGAATCATAAGCCAATCACTTACGCTTTCAACCAAGACCTCTTACGCAGCTCACCGAGACATGCACGACATCTGGAATACATCGCTCAGTTTACAACGGATATACGACATGTGTCCGGGAAGGACAATGTCGTAGCCGACGCATTATCACAAATCGAAGCGATACAGAAGGCCGTGGAATTGGAAGCCTTAGCCCAATCACAGGAAGAAGATACGGAGCTACAGGAACTTAAGAAAGAAGATACCTCACTTCGGCTAGAGAAAATTCCCATTCCGGGGAGCAAAACTACAATAATCTGTGACACATCCACGCCAGCAAACCGACCATATGTGACCAAGGCACTGAGAAAGCAGGTTTTTCAATCCCTGCATGGCTTGGCACACCCGGGGATCAAGGCGACGACAAGGATGGTGACAGAAAGATACGTTTGGCCAGGAATACAGAAGGACTGCAGGAAATGGGCACAAGCATGCATCCAATGCCAAAAGTCTAAAATCACACGACATATTCACTCACCAACAGGGGAGTTCAGTATGCCAACGAGGAGATTTGAGCATATCCATATAAACTTGGTTGGACCGTTACCAGTATCGAAGGGATACAGATACTGCCTGACGATGATCGACCGCTTTACAAGGTGGCCCGAGGCGATTCCGGTTCCGGACATAACGGCGGAGACGGTGGCCAAACACCTATTCAGGGAATGGATAACGAGATACGGTACACCAGCCAGGATAACGACGGATCAAGGGCGCCAGTTCGAAGCAGATCTATTCCAGAGACTAACGTACTTAACCGAATCTAAGCGCATACGCACTAACGCCTATCACCCAGCAGCGAACGGGATGGTAGAAAGATTCCATCGCCAACTAAAAGCCGCTATCAAATGTCACGAAACCACACGCTGGACGGAAGTATTACCGATAATAACAATGGGCATCCGGGCAACTTGGAAGGAGAATTTAAAGGCAACACCAGCAGAATTAGTCTTCGGGGAATCCATTAGATTACCAGGACAATTCCTGCAAGAAACAGAGACAGCTAGCAAAGCAGGCACAGAAGATTTGATCGACAGAATACGACGGACAATGAACCGATTGAGCCCGAAACTTAGACGCCACGGTCACAAGTCCACGTTTGTCTTCAAAGATATACAAACAACGCCGAGAGTTTTTCTGAGACACGACGCACCAACCGGGGCATTGCAATCTTCATATGACGGACCTTACGAGGTGTTAAACCGAGGCGAAAAAACGTTCAAAATAAAAATTAACGGGAAAACTGTTAATGTGTCTATAGATTGTCTCAAACCAGCATACAAGTTAGAGGACGACTACAGCCAACCAGACACACCAGACGATAGGATGGAGCTGAAAGATCCAGACCAGCCAACTACTGGGACGAGAACCCGGGCAGGGAGAACGACAAAACCACCAGTCCGGTTCAGTTTCGCCTAACTTGGGCAAATCCACAACCAAGGAGGTCATGTGGCGGTCTGTCGACCGCACATAAGACCCTACGGAACGGCAACCCGTAGTACACGGACCGATCGATCCGTCCCCACTACACGCGCGCAGTCAAGCCGACGCGCCCCACCACGCGCGCGCCGACCGAGCGCCCGAGTGGGGCCTACGCCGCGTGCCGCAAGCTCACGCCGACAGGTGGAAGGCTTTCTCGCAATTAAAATGCGACCAGGGCCCCTACATTAGGCCCGCCGGCGAGAGCTCATCATCAGTTCACGGCTCGGCTATCCACAAGTCGGATTGACAAGAGTGGAAAGCTGTGAACTTGTCTTTTGAAGCCAACCAACAGTGTCTACACAGAAAAGGTATCGGACTACGAATCCACGCCTATCGCTGCCGCCTAGAAAACCGGAGCAGCCACAGGATAATCCTACAGCGTGGAATCTTATCCCGATAGACCTACCTACGAGGAAGCTTACGAGGCCGCCGAGACATCTACTGGTGGAAGGAGACGTACGAGTTCGGCGAAAGACTTCTCCTAGTTGGAATTTCGAGGCACCACCACTCCTGTCGCCATTGGCCGTATCACCGGGAGACCGCAAGGAGAAGGGGACGCAGACTATTCCACCACCTCGAGTCCACAGGGGAACACAGGCGGAGATCCTCCACGACGAGAGAGGAACCGACAGCGAGTGGGAGACCCCCACCATCGAGCTAGCTGCACAAACCGACGGAGAGCCAGCGATATATAAGGCCGAGCACTACCCTCGAGCGAGGACTCCATCGCCAGAGCGAGTACGAGCAGCAGAGACCGAAACCGATCCAAGGCAGACGCTGACACCGCCGGGAACACCGCCGGCTTGGAGAGAACCCGGGCGATGGGGAAAACAGCAGCCGCTACACCGAACAAGAACGCGGCCGTGCCTGCTGTGGAGCGAACGCCCGGCATAATCTCTCGATCTCATCGGCCCTTTTCAGGGCCACATAATTTTTCCAATCGGCCCTTCTCAGGGCCGCCATAAATTAACGCAAACAGAAATTACCTGACTTGTATATAGCCTGGTACATATACTGAATAAATACGAACCAAGTGTACAGCATAAACCAACGTCTAATCAGTTGCGGACCTTGACATAGCGACTCCATCCTTCCTGCGAAGCGAACACTCGGCAAGCGAGCCGAATCTACGTGGCCAGCGTGGCCATATAGAGAATTATCAACTTTGGACAAAGTAACTGCCTTAATATTACGAACATTAATTAACTTTTCTTAATCAAAATAGTGGTCGTTTGAATAAAAGCAATATCTGAAATTCATTGAAACGACATATATCTACGTCCATATACACAGAAAAACACATCGAATTACATATCCACAAACATACACGGTTAACACGTTCGCTGCCGCACAGGAATCGCGATACCTTCGCCAGGAGTCGACTCTGTTTTCAGTTATGTTTTGAACATATATCCTATCACGCGCCAGCAAACGTGTTAATTATATATGAATCTATATTATAGAAATGATATTGCCGCCGCCGCTTCAAAAGTAAGGAATTTTTTGAGTTACTGAATTATTAGGTTATTAGAGAATTAATTTTTTAGTTTATTATAATCACCCAGGCATCCATACACACACACACACACACACACACACACACACACACACACACACACACACAGAGGCATAGACCATGACCGTATTGACGGTACACATTAAGGACTACCATGAGCCGATAAACCCATTTTTCCGATGTTTGACGCTCTGTAACTCAAAAACTGTCCATTTTTGGACTTCGTGCTCATGAACACTTTTTATCAGGACGTCATGAACTACATCATACTAAATTTTCAGCCAATTTGACTGGGATCCATTTTCCCGTGGTTTTGTGCGGGGTCCTTTGCGGAAGTTACAGCAACCACAGGCATTTCTCAAAAAATTCAAAATTTTATAAAAAAGAACTTCACCGATCATCGCCAAATTTAATACCAACCTTCCTTAAATGATATACTCTATCGATTTAAAAAATTTAGACCGATATCTCATTGTTTGCGGAAGTTAGAGCAACCACGAACATTTCTCCAAAAATTCCAAATTTTATTTTTAAAAAACCCTGTAATGATGCACCATTTTGGGGCATCGTTTTTAGTCTGCCGATTGCCGTCCGTTCAATTTAAGCTTGCGATATCAGGCCGCCGGAAAAGCCCGACCGCCGTCGAGCGCTGTGGGACCGAGACCCACGATCTTGCCCCGCTCCGGATCACCCCGACGCGCGCGCAACGCCGACAACCCCCACTGAACGCCGCCAGGGTATAAAACCAGGCTACCGAGCCGAAAACGCCGACTCCCGGCCAACATCCAATCCGGATTGCTGGGAGCGTGCTCCACTCATCCACTAGAGCAGTCGTACCGAGCGCTCTCAGGCGCTGCTGGAACTCCAGGACCGCTTAACCATCCTTACCCGCGAAGGCAGAAAAGCCGAGGTTGAGAGCTCTCAATCTCGGTCGGGAGCTCTCGTCGCCGACGCAACGCCTCCTGTTTCCTGGCTAAATGTCCCGGTCCGTATAACGAATTAAAAAAGAGAAGCCGCGTACCGCGACCGCTCCAAATTCCGCGTACGCCGGATTGAAGACGATCCGCGCGTCTGTTCCGAAGTAAAACGTCCGGTCCGTCCGATAGATGACCGCGCCGTACCGTACCCTTAAAACGAAACGTAGCTACCGCGACCGCTCTAATCCCGCGTGCCGTATCCACGATGATCCACGCGTACCTGCCAATTTAACGTCCGGTCCGATTAAATAACCGTGCCGTTCCGTCCGTACCGATTATATATATTTGCGCCGTTCGAACCGTTCAGATGTCCGGTCCGCCGCGTACCTGTAAATATATTTCCGTCTGTACCAATTTAGATTTAAATGTACCTGTATATATTCGCGCCGCTTCGATCTGATTAAACGATCCGATCCGCCGCGTACCTGTATATAGTATATATTTTCCGTTCCGTCCGTACCGATAAAGATTTAATTGTACATAATTCTAGTTATAATAAAGTAGCATGTAAGTTAACATCTTGTGTAATCGGCGTCTGTTATTTATCTCTGACCTCCTATATCGAACACCTGGCCCGGCGAGCTAGTCCGTCCGATTCATTACAGCCGAAAGGCAGGTCGTTTTAAGTGTTTTAACCCTTTTAACAATTATCGCCAAATTCAATGATCAAATTATAAAATGATGAAGAAGCAATGTGCAAATTTTTAATTTGCACACTTTTTTATTGTATTGGCAACTGTTTTCTAATTCTGTTATATTCTTCAGTCTTTTCTACCCCTATTTCATATACTATTCTTTAATATTTGGTTAATTTGTTCTTGAGTTATAGCCTTTTAAAATTTCGGGGAATCTGTACGTAGAACAATGTGCAAGTTTCTTATTTGCACACTTTTTTATTATATTGGCAATTTTTTTGAATTCTATTCGTAGGTCTTTTCTACCCCTATTTAATATATAATTCTTTAAAATTTGGTTGATTAATTCTTGAGATACAAACGCTTGAAATTTTGAGGAATCCATACATAGGAATATTACTAATTTGCACACTTTTATTATACTGGCAATTTTTTTGTAATTCTATTATATTCTTAGGTCTTTTCTACCCCTATTTCATATATAATTCTTTAAGATTTGGTTGATTAGTTCTTGAGTTACAAACGTTTGAAATTTCGGAGAATCCGTACATAGAAGCCTTATAAAGTTGGGTCTAATCAACCAAATTAAAGAATTATATATGAAATAGGGGTAAAAAAGACTAAAGAATATAATAGAATTAGAAATCAAAAATAATATTTAATTGACCATGACTGGCACATTTATTGAAAATGTCGACACGACGTTTCGAACCAATTTCGGCTCCTTTTCAAGTGTATAAATAAATTCTTACACAGACATTCGTTAGTCACACGTGTACCTGCAAGTCTGATCTAAGACTAAAAACAAAATTTGTCACTATAATAAAAAACGTAGAAGAGATCGCAACCAAAGAAATATGTCAAGACTTACATGCTGTGTGCGTTATAAAATAAAATAGTGTTCAAAAGCACGTCTGCACGTCACAATTACAAACAGCACAATGAGCAAAGTCATACACAAACAAAAATAAAATAGAGGTTGATCACATATCCCCTATTAGTCGGTCGTATATTACGGTCATCTTCTCCGTGTCTTTTTGGAGGTTGATCGCCTGATTATGTTTTTTGATGAAAAACATCTCAGCGATCTCTCTCTTTTTAAAATGTTTTTCTTTGTGTAGGATCTTTGCTTCTTGCCAATTGAACAGTTGATTCAACTCAAGACGATGTTTGCTTATTACCGAATGGTTACTAGCGTGCTTCTTAATATTTGTTTCATGCTCTTTAATGCGTGTTTCAAGATGTCTTTTCGTTTGTCCTATATATGTAGCATTGCAATCTAAACAATCAATCTTATAAACCAACTCAATCTGTTTCATATCCTCCAGTCTGTCTTTTCCCTTCCTAATAACGCGATTGAGCTTTTTAGGTACGGTGTAAACGACATCAAAACCAAGGTTGCTGAGAATACTACGGATCTTTTCACTGTAGTCTTTAATATACGGAATAGTTATGAAATTTCCCAAAACGATATTATCCGTCTCGTCATCATTATCTCTTGTAGCATTGCGGTATTTGATGTCCTTTAATCGTTGTTTGATACATTTATTAACAACATGTGTCGGGTAACAATTATTGCTCAGAATTTCTTTGACAATTTCGATATTAGTCGTATGAAACCGTTTGTCTGACAATAAAACAGCACGATCAACGAGACCCGTAATCACATTTTTTTAATAATTTTCAGGATGGTTAGACAAATAATTAATGTAGCGTCCGGAAAAAGTTGGTTTTCGGTACCAATTCGTAATTAATGTGTCGCCAATCCTGAGGACAGTAGTGTCTAGAAAATTTATCCTGTCATTTGACTCGATTTCACAAGTAAATTTCAACCGTGGGTGATAACTGTTGAAAATATTGAGTACCTCATCAATGTTCGCTCTTGGAACTATCGCGAATATATCATCGACATATCTAAAAAATGTGGAAATCTTAAATTTTAAAGAACTGAGACAAATTGTCTCCAGGTCATCCATCACTATATCTGCAAGAATGGGTGAGAGCGGAGAGCCCATAGGACTGCCAAATATCTGATCATATATCTGTCCATTGAAACTAAAACTGGTGCAATTTAAAATTAATTCTATGGCATGTAAAAATTGAGGCAAACTAAGTTTAGTAATTTTCGATATATAACTCCATCTCTTCTCAATACCTTTTAAAACTAATTCTAATGGAATGTTGGTAAATAATGCCGTGACGTCAAGTGAGACTAACAATTCATCTGGTAGAATTTTCAGTTTTTGAATTTTTGTAACAAATGACCAACTATCCTTTATAAACGAGCCAGGTTTAGGGACAGACTTATGTAAAATTTCATTGAAAAAAAAAGCTATGTTGTACAAGGGGCTACCCAATGTAGAGACAATGATACGCAACGGGAAACCAACTTTATGTATTTTCGGCAACCCGTAACATCTCGGTAGATTCCCCCCATTCGTGCAACGTAAGCGTGTATATGTGTGATCCTCGATAATTCCAAGATCGCGCCACGATTTGATTAGATCATTAAGTTTGGTGGTTATGCGTTTGATAGGATCTTTTTTCAGTTTTTTATAAGTAGTTTGATCATTCAACAACTCATTCATCTGATTAATGTATGCATTTTTATCCATAACCACCGTAACTTGACCTTTATCTGCATTAGTCACAAAAATGTCCTTGTTATTGCGCAAAAACTTTCTACAATTATCGAACTCACCAGCGATGTATCTACTAATACAATCCGTGTGTTTACTGTTAGTTAAAAAATTATGTAACGTATTGGAGATAGCGTTACGGGTTTCATTCGCAATACGAGGGGACAACTTATAGCTTTTGAGTTCAAAATTTTTAATTACGTGCACTAACGACGTGTGACTAACGAATGTCTGTGTAAGAATTTATTTGTACACTTGAAAAGGAGCCGAAATTGGTTCGAAACGTCGTGTCGACATTTTCAATAAATGTGCCAGTCATGGTCAATTAAATATTATTTTTGGTTATTAATCACTGGCGAGGAAATTCTAATTAGAATTAGAAATGTTGTATTGAGACTTGAGATGTAGCCCTTAAAAGTTAAAATATTGGCAATTTTTCTAATTCTATTATATTCTTCAGTCTTTTCTACCCTTATCTATATATATAAAGACAAATGTCCTGACTCACTCACTGACTCATCAACGCTCAGCCCAAACCCTTGAACCTAGAAACATGAAATTCGAGGGGTGCATTCCTCTCATGACGTAGCATCCACTAAGAAGGGATTTTTAAAAATTCAAACCCTAAGG
Source organism: Harpagoxenus sublaevis (assembly GCA_030770355.1). NCBI lineage: Eukaryota > Metazoa > Arthropoda > Insecta > Hymenoptera > Formicidae > Harpagoxenus > Harpagoxenus sublaevis. The sequence goes on along the minus strand of JASTWR010000959.1, from coordinate 40,837 downwards.
GTGTAAAAAGGGTTAAAATGTATTTTCACGGATTCGTCAATATCTCTTAGGCCCGATGAGATATCGACTTGGTATTCGCTTACGAAGGTCACCCATACAAATGTTTAAAAACATATTTCAGAATTTTGCCCTAATCAACCTCTAAAGGCGCAAATCTAGATTCAAGGGGTGAATTATAGAACCCTTCTTATCTCCTGTAAATTAAATCTTATGTATTTTTCTTTCGGTTCTTATACTCGGCCCAACAATTACTTTTTAAAAAATAACTTTTGATTCCGTATTCCACAACAAATTTATTAACAAAAATAATTTTAAGGGTTGTAGGGGAGAGTGGAAGAATTGCGAACATCTAAGGGAAAAGTTAAATAAAACCGACGATTATTTAATGTACTATGTACTATCTGATAAAGACTAAAAACAAATTAGATGTCAACGAACGTCCTGTATATATGCAAATGGAATACACGAGGGAATACATATCTTCTTATATTAGACATTATAGTGTTTGTTCTTTGTTCGTTCGTTCAAAATAAATCAATTTAATCGTAATCGTAGTATTTTGTGGTCACATTGGTGATTATTAATTTTGTGATTATTTATTTTAAAATTACGTAAAAAACTAGATACAATGGCATTAAAATACATTGTAATAATAATGAATTAAATAAATTACTTTAAATACTTAATAAATTCTTATTTGATATTCAATAATTTCTTTTGGGTTTAAGATTACCTTGCAATGATGTAATACATATTTGGAATTTGTACCGGATGCGATATGCAAATGAATATAGACTTGAATTAAATCTAATTAAGAGTAAGATATATTTAGTATCTATTATCTATATATATACCAGGTGTGCCGGTTAATAATTCTTAATTTCTGCGCTGGATGGCGCTGGAAGCGCCAAGGGTTGATTCACAGTCGAAACTCTTATGTCATTTTATTGCTATGACACTACCTTTCAAAACGACGTTGATGTTCAAACAATTTCGTGTTAGCGTCATATTTTTTTTTTGTGGTAAACATGTTTAGTTTCAAACCAAATAAAGAGCATTTGCGGCACGTACAGCTTTTCTTGTTCAATCAAAAGAAAAACGCAAGTGAAAGCCGTCGTATCCTTGTGAAAACTTACGGTGACGATATCCTAACGCAAGACGCTTGTGTGCGTTGGTTTAGACGATTCAAAAGTGGTGATTTCGACTTGAAAGACAAAGAACGCCCGGGCCAGCCAAAAAAATTCCACTGTACCATGAGCTTCTAAAACCAGGCGAAACAATTAATACCGTTCGCTACCGTCAACAAATAATTAATTTGAACCATGCATTGATCGAAAAGCGCCCAGATTTGGCTACAAGACACGGAAAAGTGTTTTTGCAGCACGACAACGCCCCATCACACACAGCGAAAGCAGTCAGAGATACCATTTCTGCGCTTCACCGGGAACTCTTGCCCCACCCGCCGTACTCACCAGACTTGGCCCCTTCCAACTACAACTTGTTTTCATAGATGTCTCACGCACTTTCCCAGAAACACCAACAATTACGAAGATGTCGAAAAATGGCTTTATGACTGGATCACCTCAAAATGTGAACAATTTTTCTGGGAGGGCATCCACAATTTGAAGAACAGATGGGAAAAATACATAGCTAGCGATGGCGCATACTTTGAATAAAGCATTTTTTACCTTTCTCCCAAATTAAAATTGTTTTCTTTAAGAAAAAATTAAGAGAAAATATTTATTAATTTCGACAACGATTGGCTAGCTAAAAGATGTTAATTAAAATTTAGAATTTATTGCAAAAAATATTACCCCAGCCAGGGTTTAAACCTGGAACCTCCCGCTCTCCGTGCAGGCGTCGTCCCAATTCGACCACTGAGGCATGTGGTAATATTCATCGCAATAACAAACTTATATACCTATCTTATTAATAGTTCCAACATTAGAAAACTGCGCGCTGACTTGGATTGTCAGTTCAACACAGCTCTTGTTGGAGTATATCCCCTCCCTTCCCCTTAGTTAAATCGATTCGATTAAACTAATGTTAACATCATTTTTTAGGTCGATGATGTGTAATAAACAGAAAATAATGGTATATTCCGCCAATAATTGATTAACGAGAAAATATTTATTAATTTCGACAACGATTGGCTAGCTAAAAGATGTTAATTAAAATTTAGAATTTATTGCGAAAAAATTAAGAATTATTAACCGGCATCTCTGGTATATAAAAACAAATGTCCTGACTCACTCACTCATCAACGCCCAGCCCAAACCCCTGAACCTAGGAACATGAAATTCGGGGAGTGTATTCCCCTCATGACGTAAGCACCCACTAAGAAGGGATTTTTAAAAATTCAATCCCTAAGGGGGTGGAATGGGGGTAAAATGTGTTTACAGAGATTCGTTAATCTATATATATAAACACAAACGTCCTGACTGACTGACTCACTCACTCACTCACTCATCAATGCCCAGCCCAAACCCCTAAACCTAGAAACATGAAATTCGGGGAGTGTATTCCTCTCATGACGTAAGCACCCACTAAGAAAGAATTTTTAAAAATTCAATCCCTAAGGAGGTGAAAAGGGGTCAAATGTGTTTTCAGAGATTCGTTAATCTATACTAGCTGGCCACCCGGGCTTTGCCCCGGAGGATTTCTCACCCCTTTGTAGACATTTATGCATAGAATTTGAAATTTATAGAGGTTTGTTACTTAAAACCAATGAAATTATAATACTTCTTTGTATATGTATAGCATTTTTTGTTTTATAAATTGTTTTCGGGTAATTATATAGTAATACGGACCACCCTCCGATGACCTTGACCTTGACATATTTTGTCAAGGTCACCCTCCTGAGTGACCTTCAGAAGTTTTTAGCCGGCGCTAGCTACTAACCTATAGGTTAGTGACGCGCTTTACAAGTGTGTGCTTTGTATGTGCTTCAACTTAGAAAGTTGTTTATAACTTTTTAATAAACAAAAAAAAATTTGGTGGGGAAAATTATTTAAAGCAGTGAATTGTTGGTATATTGAAAGGAAAGTTACCAATCTCTGCTTTAAATAACTTTTCTTTCAATATACCAACAATTCACTGCTTTAAATAATTTTCCCACCAAGCAATCTATTTTTGTTTATAACTTTTTTATAAACAATGACCGCCAGCTAAAACCTTCTGAAGGTTACTCAGGAGGGGGACCTTGACAACATATGTCAAAGTCAAGGTCGTTTATGCCTTTCAATACTCAAAATAACTGCTATATTTGTCAAACTTTTTTTGTTTATAACTTTTTAATAAACAACGACCGCCGACTAAAACCTTCTGAAGGTCACTCAGGAGGGTGACCTTGACAACATATGTCAAGGTCAAGGTCATCGGAGGGTGGTCCGTATTACTACATAATTACCTTGTTTTCGTTTTGTTTTTAAATACCGAAGGCCCCCTCCGCATCTCCCCTCCCAGCCCTATACAAAGTGGACCTCGCTTCAACTTACAAAGCATACTTTTCATATACCAACTATTCTCTGCTTTAACAAATTATTTGTTAAATAATTATTTGTTAACAAAACAGAAATAATTTGTTAAAGCAGTGAATAGTTGGTATATGAAAATTATGCTTTGTAAGTTGAAGCGAGGTCCACTCTGTGCAGGGTTGGGAGGGGTGATGCGGAGGGGGCCTTTGGTATTAAAAAAAAAAAAAACAATTTATAAAACGAAAAATGCTATACATACAAAAAAGTATTATAATTTCATTGGTTTTAAGGGGTTAGGCCACTGTAGCGCGCATAAAATCACGTGCATTTTTAACATTTTTTTTTGTAGGAAAAAATAATTTATTAATAAACGCAATTACAGTGCTGTTAAATGTCATTAAAAAAGTATCTAAAAAAATTTTTTTCGAATTTTTTGGGTCATATAATGGTCGACTACAGACAATGGATCGCTTGGCGTCTTTCAAATTGGCGTGACAAATAACTTCGACAATTTTCATCCGATTGACTTCAAATTTTGATATGATTTTTCTAATTACATTTCGCAGAGAAGTACGTAGGGATTTTCCAAAATATTGATTTTTTCAAAAATAGTAGACATTTGAAGTAAAACGTAAAATTTGTAGTAAAAAATTTTTTTATAAAACTGCTCATAAAATTAAGTTTTTAATTAATCAAAAGTCCCCTACGTACTTCTCTGCGAAATGTAATTAGAAAAATCATATCAAAATTTGAAGTCAATCGGATGAAAATTGTCGAAGTTATTTGTCACGCCAATTTGAAAGATGCCAAGCGATCAATTGCCTGTAGTCGACCATTATATGACCAAAAAAATTCAAAAAAAATTTTTTTAGATACTTTTTTAATGACATTTAACAGCACTGTAATTGCGTTTATTAATAAATTATTTTTTCCTACAAAAAAAATGTTAAAAATGCACGTGATTTTATGCGCGCTACAGTGGCCTAATCTCTTAAGTAACAAACCTCTATAAATTTCAAATTCTATGTACAAATGTCTACAAAGGGGCGAGAAGTCCTCCGGGGCGAAGCCGGGTAACCAGCTAGTTTCATATATAATTCGTTAAGATTTGGTTAATCAGTTTTCTGGAGTTATAGAAATTTCGGTAAATTTGGCACATACACACACACACACACACACACACACACACACACACACACACACACATACACACATACATACACACATACGGACATTTTTTAAAATTGCGATTTTTCGACGTTTTAGAACATTCTGAACACATTGGCAGCGGCAACTAAAAAAAAATTTTTTTTACGAAAACAAAGCTTCCTCTATGAGGAAGCAAAAAAGACATGTGTAAACAAATTTGATATATAATTATATATATTTATACATTACATTTTTATACATATTAATATCTATTTATAAACTATTTATATACATATATTTATTTATATCTATTTGTATAAAGTATAGGTGCCCGACTATTTAAATCAATGTATATGATTTTAAACATGCCTACTACATATGTTAGAAAGTCTGTAACGTTAAACTTTGTAAAAGATTTATTTATTTGTAACATTAAACTTTGTAAAAGTATATTTATTTGTATACGTTAAATTTTGTAAAAAGCATATTATTGTTTAAAAATATTATTATAATTGATAAGAACAATATTTTTGTTGCCATTACAAGTATTTTTCGTTTATTTCTATATTCTTAGAAGTGAGCATCTATCGTTTTTAGTAGGTAAAGCATCTTTGCCCGATAATTTAGTATAATAAGATGGCCAAATACACTTTTTGCTTTTTGTTAAAAATATGTTGGTTTCTTGTAATTTTTTATAACATATGATATTTATAATAAAGAGTTTGATTATTTGAGCAAAGAATGATATAAATGTCATAAGCATATATCAAGCCAAAATATATAAAAACAGTCCTTAACAAAAAGTAGGGCATCTATCCCGGACTTACTCTATGTGTAACAATTTCTTTCGTATTATGATTCATAAAATAATGTCAAAAAAAAAACAACATCTTCCTCTTTCTTTCTCTTTCTCAACAACAAAAAATAATTAACAGAAATACAAGCAAATTTAATCTGTTTTTAATATATGTAAGTAAGATTCGTACTTAATTACTTAATTACAAACTAGTTTGCTCACTGAAATACAATACAGCAATTTGCCTTCGTTCGGCAACTTCCCAGTATCGTCGACCCAGCGATGCAAACTTACCGAGAATACGATATCAGGTCGGCGGTATCGTATCGAGAAGTTACGAGCTCAGCAAACGCATAATTAACACGTACTGAAAAACTTATTTGGTTCAATAAAAGAAAAATTTTTGCTTAAATCATTTTGTTGATAAAATATGTAATTTTTGCATATTTACGTTAAAAAACCATATTACGGGAAGTAAGTAAAATGTAACACTAACCAAATTTTATGTTTGAATCGATTTATTTGTTGTAGGTAATAAAATTTGATTGTTGCGGTAACAAACTCGTTCATCTCATATTTTAATTTTTAACGTAAACGGTCACCTGAAATGATAATTTCTACACCCCAGCAAGCTTTTATTCCACATTGAAAGCAAAAAGATAAACTCTGAACTAACAGCCAGTTCAGTAATAGAAAACAGACCTTTTAATAGGTCTACAGTCTATACTATGAATGTATTTAAATTTTTTTTATTATGAGGATTGGGTCTTAAAACCCTTGAATGAAAAATAATTATGGATTTTCAATCGATAAAAAAAAATTACTGTGACGTGAGCTTTATTTTTTCGACATTTGTGTAAAAATCCCCCCAGATGCCCGTCCCTGGATTAAAAGTCGTCGTCGTTGCCCACGTCGAAGAAAACATCAAATTCTTATCGACAGCAAGTGCCTTCCGCGGTGAAGACATACTTGTGAAACATTCCGTCAATTACATATACATCTGTAATTACAATAAAATTAAAAAATGAAGGAAGAAGCGCGGTGTATCAGCGACATATTCTCTCGCAAAAGATAAATACGCTATTTATCACAGAATTGTGTGTACCAAACGTGCAAACGCAGGTGCATTCTGGAGATACTGTGAAGGTAGTGTGATCGTCGTCTACGCACTTACCTTTTAGAAATGCGATAACATATTCAGAACTCTTAGCGCGGTGTACCAGCGACATATTTTCTCGCATAAGATAAAGATGCTACTTATCACAGAATTGTGTGTACCAAACGCGCAAACGCAGGTGCATTCTGGAGATACTGTGAAGGTAGTGTGATCGTCGTCTACGCACTTACCTTTTAGAAATGTGATAACGTATTCAGAACCCTTAGAACATGATATGATCATCGTCCACGTACTTATTTTAGAAATGTGATAACACTAGAAATCCCTCAGAATAAAACATTTAAACTAGACTAAAACTTTCCAGAAAAGCGATAAGACCCTTGTAAAAGAGAAGTCTCGGACTGCAGAGGCAGTTCCTGGCAGTTCCGTGACAGTTCTTTAAATAGCAGTGTATTTACGACATAGATAGTTACTTTATTGTGTAAGTTTGAGTCTATTATAAGAAAAGTTATATAAATTTTTGTGATATAAATTTCTTTTTTGAAATGAGAAAATTACCTACATAGTAGCCAACGCCCACTGACTCTCGACGTAATTGCCTAGAAAATCTATGTGTGAAAAGCTAAAGAAACAAAAGAATAATATATCGCATCCCTAGAAGAATACTGTCACTATACAATTCAAATAAAATTTTGATTTTGAGTTAAGTCCACATAAAAAGTATGCCTAAAATGTTATGTGCCATAAGTGTTACAAGTTTATAAACGAAATCCGCTGCATAAGGTAGAATCACTGTCGTTATTCCCTTAAAATTGACCACAACTCAAAAATTTCAAATGGAACCCCCATATTGTAGTACATCTTTTGAAAAGACATAAAAAAAGAAAATTTTGACAAAAACCGGAAGTTGATACGTTGACCCGTTTAGGCGTTATTTAGGGTCAAAAACTGGCCTTTTTCGAACTTCTCGGCGTTTTTCCATATCTAAAGCCATTTCCGAGATCCAGGAGGCTGACTTTAGAGATTCTCTGTATATTAGCAGCAATGCAAGCACTATAGCGACAGTAAAACATTAATTTTTGTTGGAATAACAAACACCTCTTAAAAATTACAAAACTTATAACATCTGCGAAATACCGTTAATCAACCAAAGATAAACAATATTAATAAAATTTCAAAGAACTTGTAAGTCAATAAAGATTTACTAATAATGTTTAAGTATTAGGGAAAAAAAGTCATAATTTTTTGTGCTTTGTGTTTTAAATTTCAATATACCTACTTAAATAATCAAAAGTACTGATTTTTACCGCAGTACTTGGACAACACAACGGACAATAAAAATACCTTTGATATACACGTAATATCGCTTCACTTATAAATAATCAAAAATAATGTCCACATGCTAGTGTCTTTCATACAATAGTACAATATGTAGGTATATTTGCAAGCAGTACTTTCCGGAACTTTTCTAATAGGTACATCTCATAAAAGCGTTATCAGAAGCGTTATTAATATCGTTAGTTGTCATTATTGCCAAAATATCGACGCAACTGCATAAATAGGAAATTTGCAGGAACGACACGTGGGACAGTCATTATGAGTCTGCTAAGTACGAAGATATTACTGTACATTGTACTCTGCTCGACAATATGTCAACATACTCGAAGTCAGTACTTAGTCGTACCCGAAAACTCTGGAGTTCTCATATACGAAAATTCTAGCCATACAATCGTTTTTGAGGCGAATAAACATGGTGAGCAAAAGCAAAAATTTTTTAAAATTTTAGTTAATTTTATCAACACATGCAATTTGATTATTACCTACTTGCTGCAAGTTTATATTATTTTTTTCTACATCAAATGGAAGTTGTTTTTGTAATAAAACCTGAACATAGTTCTAGCATCGTTAATTTGCAATCTAATGATTACGATAATCTAAATTACAATAATGTAATATTTTAATAATTCACTTTAATAAGATATGTAATTTCACGTATGACTTTCGCACATAGTTCTTAATATTTCCACCGAAATGACAATAAGCGTCTTACTCTTTTCGCTACACTGACGTTTTTCTTAAACGATAGATGAAGACTCGGATAGAATAGCTGGCGGACGTTATGCGACGCTAGGACAGTTTCCATACATGGCAGTGGTGCATCGACTCGTAGGCAACGGAATTGTCGGGCAATGCGGCGGCACCGTCTTATCCAGAAGATGGGTTCTCACAGCCGGCCATTGCGTAGTAAAATACCCACGAAGATTTTTCGTAGTGTTCGGTATCGTCGACAAGTCTGGCATTGGATACGATTTTCTTCAAGGCCCCGGTGTGCCGATGATTACCAATCAAGCGTTTATACATCCGCTATACGCTCAGAGCCATAATGATATTGGCTTACTTTATATGCCACAAGATATTCCCTTTTCCAGTAAGTACATTTAAATTGATTTTTTTCTTCTTCTTTCTTTTGTGCAGCTTATTTATATGTCGGCGTTATTTAATTATTCTATGAAAGATACGCGAGAAGTTAATAAAGATTTGAATAATAAATAATATCTTATATAAATGTGGAAAGAAGATTCAATAATAAAAAATCATAACGTGTATCTACGTACAGCTCCTTTTATGATCTTTGATACGTACTAAAAAAATATCACAAACTATTAGACTACTTAAAAAATATTATGAATGTATATCATACCTCAACATTTATTTTAAAAAACTAATATAATTGAAGTTAAGGTAAATATGCATAAAAGGTCAAACCTCACCGATGACCTTGACCTTGCCATATGTTGTCAAGGTCACCCTCCTGAGTGACCTTCAGAAGGTTTTAGTCGGCGGTCATTGTTTATTTAATAGTTATAAACAAAAAAAGTTTGAAAAATATAGCAGTTATTTTGAGTACTAATAGACATAAATGACTGATATGTATGTGGAAATCGTAGTGACGCGCTTTACAAGTATGTGCTTTGTAACTGTAAGTTGAACCACATACAAAGCACATACTTGTAAAGCGTGTGTCACTAACCTATAGGTTAGTGGCGCGCTTTACAAATATGTGCTTTGTAAGTTGAAGCAAGGTCCACCCTGTACAGGGTTGAGAGGGGGATGCGGATAAAGGGGCCGAAGGCTATTTCCATATACATATCAGTCATTTATGTCTATTAGTACTCAAAACAACTGCTATATTTTTCAATTATTTTTTTGTTAATAACTTCTTAACGAACAACGACCACCGGCTAAAACCTTTTGAAGGTCACTCAGGGTGATGACCTTGACAACATACCATATGTCAAGGTCAAGGTCATCGGTGAGAGTTGACCTTTTATGCATATTTGCCGAAGTTAAATATAATAATTGAAATAAATATTAAAATATTCACACACACAAAAATATTTTTATCAACACGAACATCCTACACTGAAAAAAGGTTTTGGTTATAATAACCAAGGCTTGGTAAAATAGCTTCAACTAAACGATTTAGTGATTATGACAAAATATTAGTGATTATGACAAAGTATTTGGTTAATGTTAACAAATTTGTTAACATTAACCAAATATTTTGTCATAATCACTAAACCGTTTAGTTGAAGCTATTTTACCAAGCCTTGGTTATTATAACCAAAACCTTTTTTCAGTGTACCAAGGCTCTAAGCCCTTTGTTATTTAATTGGTTTTTAACCATATACATATATATGAGCCTTCTTGTATTAAATATAATATTTCCCTATTTTAGACACTATTCAGCCAGTAAAACTCCTGTATTACGACGAAAGTTTTGTGAACAAAGATGCTTATGTGATCGGTTGGGGAAAAGATTATATGGGTAGCAGAGGTACGACAAGACTTAAGTACGCTACATTACCGATTATAGAAAATTATGTATGCAAGCAATACTGGCACATCAGCAACAAGCACATTTGCACGGTCGCAAAATCGAAACAAGACGCTTGTCAGGTAAAATCATCACAAATAATAAAGCTATAGTTTATAAAAATTACAAGTATAAGTGGAATATTCTTAACGCACAATGTTATGAATAACCGTAGAACACCACACTGGATGTAGCAAACCCACGTTTGTTATTAAAATGCCCGCTGTTTTTATACAGGGTGTTTTTTTAAGATTAAATGTTCTAACTTAAAATATAAATTTAGGACCTCAAAACAAGAAAAAATTTTCCTCTGGAGGTATGCCCGTAAATGCTTTGTTTAAGAGATATTGACATCTAAACATTTTTATTAAAAAATTTTATGAAGTTATTACAGGTTATAATAATTTAATTAATAGTGTGTTTTAACTATTACTTTATTACTAGAAATTATGTAAATTTCAATAGTCGTAATTAGAAATTTTGTTCAAAGTTCAAAGACGGCCTTGAACATTGAGACAGGCTTGACATTTTTCTTTCACAGCAGCAGTAGCAGAGCGGCACTGGATAGCTGTAATGTTTCATATTCTTGAATAAAGAATTAATGTCATTAACCGGCCTTTCGTAGACTTTTTGTTTAATATCCAATAATCCAAATCAAATCTGAAGAGCGTACAGACCAAGCCACAGGTCCTGCATAATCAATTCATCGATCAAGATAATGACTATTTAGCCATTGTTGTGGACCTCTGCCGTAATGTGCATTACAACCATCTAATTAAAACCATGAAGGCCTTCTCATATTTAACAAAACATCTTCAAAAAGATTATAAAAATCATTATTTAAAAATTGCAGAAATTTGTACGCCCTGAGCCTAATTGACAATTATAACATTTAGTGCCGCTCTGTCACTGCTGCCGTGAAAGAAAGATGCCAAGCCTGTCACAAGGTTTAAGACCGACACTTTGAACAAAATTTCTAATTATCAAAATAAAAGTTCAAGGGCTCGGAGCCTAGACTGGATGTACGTGTCGATAATATCTTGTATTCAAAAGCTAATTACAAACGTTTCGGTCTGCATCCAGACCATCTTCAGTGTACAAAACAAAGCATTAAACAATGTGCATTAAAATTAAGTGAACAATACGCAACGCATGATTATAATAGGTTCCTTCCGTGTGGACATGTCAAAGAGGTAAAAAGTTTTCTGAGGAGATTTTAAAGTTTTGATTAGAGAAATTATTTCAATACATACTTGAAAGTGTGTGTTTCTCTGTACCGCATGTTGGTTCCGTTATCTCGCTACAGTGGTCTAAACGCGTATGAGACGAGCAAAGGCAAAATTAGTGTATTCAAATGGAGAGGAGAGGGAGAGGGGATAATGTTAATGTGTGGGGAAGGAACTTAATATAGGGAAGTATTCTTCGGAAAGTAATACGGTGTCATTTTGCTTATTTAACGGGTAAGCCTGTCGCTTTACATGCATGACCATCTCTGAGATCAGACGTTTCTCATAGGACGGTTTGCGGCCAAAAATTCGAGCGTTGTCCCAATCAAATTCGTGTCCCGTTTCGAGTCGGTGGGTGGAAATAATGGACGGAGACGACGATTTATTTATATCGGCCCGGTGTTCTTTTACTCTGGTTCTCAGTTGCCTTTTGGTCTGCCCTACGTATGTAGCCGTGCAATCTTTGAATCTTTGCAGGAGATTTTATAAACTACATCACAACTAGACAAAAACTCAAGTTTATCTTTACCAGTATCTATAAATTTTTTTAGCATATGAGTGTTCGAATAAGCCATTTGGAAGTCAAAATTTTTGACAACTTTTGCAAACCTCTCAGAGACGGTTTTTGCATAAGGGACCGTAAAGAACTCTGCAACTATATTAGTATTGTTCGTGCCGTTGTTGTACATGTTCTTTTTGATTCTATTATTGATGATGGAAAAAAAAAATAGAGAGGATATCCATTATCTAAAAGAATCTGAACAATGAATTCTAAATTTTTCTTGTGGAATGTGAGATGGACAATATCCTATCAACCAGTCCTAATATTACCTTTTTTTTGCGAAAGAGGATAATGAGAATGAAAATTCAGATATCTACCGGAAAAGGTGGGTTTGTGATACCAATCGAAGGAGAGGTCTCCATGTTCAGTTGTGACCGTGACATCGAGGAAATTAAGCCAGTTGCCAACGCTAACCTCCATAGTAAATTTTAATCTGTTATGGAACGAGTTAAACACTTCAAGGATGTGCTCAAAGTATTCCGGTGGAGCAGCAAAAAATATGTCATCCACGTATCTGTAGTAAAACGGCAATGTAAATGATAGCAACCTAAAGCTCAACCTTAGCTCTCTCCTCAATGTCCTGCAGCACAATGTCAGCTATTATGGGAGATAACGGAGATTCCATGGGAGAACCAAATATTTGTTTGTAAATGCGATTGTTAAATATGAAAAACGTAGATTGTAGTATGATTCGAACCGTTATTAAGAATTCTTCTTTCGGTATGGAGGTTTCCCCAGAAATAGAGTAACATCTTTTTATCATGCTGCTGATTGCTAAATCAATAGGAACGTTCGTAAATAGAGAAACGACGTCCAAGAAAACCAATTGGTAGTTTGGCTCCAATGTGACGCCGACCAACTCATTCACAAGTTGAAATCTGTTTTTTATGTGGCTTTTAGGAAACTGTATATTGTTAGTTATAATCTTATGTAAAAAAAGCGCCAATGTATAGATTGGACTATTTATGGACGAGACAATAATTCTGAGGGGACATCCCGGTTTGTGAATCTTAGGTAAGCCGTACGCTCTCAGTAAAACACCATCGGTGGAAAGTAATTTTGTATTCTAAATCATGTATATTCGCTCTTCTTCCATCTCATAAGCAGATCTCGTAAGTCGTTGGTCAAGGATCTTAAGGGGTCTTTCTTGATTACAGTATATGTCTCAGAATCTGAAAGTATCTCCTCCATTTTAGTGATGTAGTCCTCTCTTAGTATTGCCACCGTGGCATTCCCTTTGTCAGCTCGGGTGAATAAAATTTGTGGATGGTCCTTAATGAATTTTTTGGTAATATTAAGCCATAGTAGTAGGTTCTCTCATCCGTTCTTTTTAACATGATTAGAGACAAAACCGTTAAGAATTTGTGTGGATTGGTTTCTGATATGCTGTCTAATCACATCACGGCATTTCTTTATATTTTTCTCAATATGTTCCATGAATTCTACTACCAGTTTTTCTTTGTTGTTAACTGGCATACCAAAACGATCTCCCAGTTACAGTAGCAATACAACTTCTTTTGGGATTTGCATGTTAGTGAGATTAATAATCCATTTGTCGTGTTGGACATTAAAAGAAACTTCTATTTGAAACGAATTCGGAGAAATATCAATTTTGTAAGTATTGTTAGAGCCAGAATCAGGAATTGGAGTGAAAAAGTGGACCGCGAACCGTCCTATGAGAAACGTCTGATCTCAGAGATGGTGCATATAAAGCGACTGGCTTACCCGTTAAATAAGCAAAATGACACCGTATTACTTTCCGAAGAATACTTCCCTATATTAAGTTCCTTCCCCACACGTTAACATTATCCCCTCTCCCTCTCCTCTCCATTTGAATACACTAATTTTGCCTTTGCTCGTCTCATACGCGTTTAGACCACTGTAGCGAGATAACGGAACCCAACATGCGGTACAGAAACACACACTTTCAAGTATGTATTGAAATAATTTCTCTAATCAAAACTTTAAAATCTCAGAAAACTTTTTATATTACAGTTTTTACCTCTTTGACATGTCCACACGGAAGGAACCTGTTATAATCATGCGTTGCGTATTGTTCACTTAATTTTAATGCACATTGTTTAATGCTTTGTTTTGTACACTGAAGATGATCTGGATGCAGACCAAAACGTTTGTAATTAGCTATTGAATACAAGATATTATCGACACGTACACCCAGTCTAGGCTCCAAGCCCTTGAACTTTTATTTTGATTTTTAATCTTCGAGCCTCCCTAGATTTATTTCTAATTATGTTAACATTTATTTCTTACTTTTTAGTAATAAAGTGGTTAAAACACACTACTAATTTATTTATTATAACCTGATAATAACTTTACATAAAATTTTGTAATAAAAATGTTTATAGTAAGTGTCAATATCTCTTAAAGGTCTTAAACAAAGCGTTTACGCGGATATACCTTCAGAGGAAAATTTTTTCTTATTTTAAGGTCTTTTTATATTTTCAGTTAGGACATTTAACCCTGAAACACCCTGTGTAGTGAAAGTAGGGAATCAAAGTGGTAAGGTAAATAATTTTTTTCACCCTCTACGACTCGATCATCATGCTGCACAGTCTCATCTGCCGTTTAGTACCTAGGTATATACCTATATGGAACGCCGTTAAAAATGACATTATAGTGCTACACCCATGTGTGGTGTAAGTGCTTTTACGTCATAGTCAACTTTTGTCATATCAAAACAATTACATTTTTTTTTTAAATTATTATTTCTTATTTTCTCTAAAATTACATCCTTATTTCTTTCTAAAAGTTACGTCTTTTACCTTCAACAAATGACTAGTCTTTTTATATAGTACAACGTTAAAAAAAGTAATTTTTGGAAGCAAATAGCACTTTTTTGTGATTCAGGAAATTTCTATGCAACTTTTTTCCAAAATTAACTTTTGTTTTTAAACGTTAATTGTAATTATACAATGACACACGCGCGTTTCTGACATTCTCATGTTTAAATTAACAAAAAAAACATGTTTAAAAATATCGGCTTTTCGAAAAATTATTGATAATTGAAAGTACACTACTATCGTACACCCAGTGTAGTGAAATCTGTACTCGCAGGAAGTGTTGTTCTAGGGTTAAATCGTTTTAAGCAGCTTTAGTAAATAAAAAAAATCTGAAAGTATCTCTGTTTTCGTAAATTTAATATTTAATATTATATTTTTAGGGCGACAGCGGTGGCCCTCTCATCGTAGTACAAAATGGTCAGCACTTCCAAATAGGTATTGTGAGTTACGGAGATGCATTTTGCCCTAGCAAATTACCTGGTGTGTTTACTAGGGTATCTTCATTTACAGACTGGATTTGCGAAATTACGAAGAATAAATTAAGGGAGTGGGGGGCAAAGAGTGACGGATTTTCTTGTCTACCTACTGCAAGCTAATTTTAGGCTTTCAATATCAGGTTTTTTACTAGAAAGAGACTTTGCACCTTCAAATACACAAAAAACTTAAGTGGAAATCCCGTAAGTCATGTATAAGCGACAGATTTTCATAAAAACTGAAGTCTGAATTTGGGGCAAATAGTGACAGCCTGGGGTAAATAGTGGCAGCCTAAAGGGTAAATGATGACAATCACACATACGTAATTTTTTTACCCCAATCTATCCCTTATATGTGCCTTACGGGATTTCCACTTAAGTTTTTCATATATTTAAAGATAAAAGATAAATTTTTAATAAGAAATCTGATCTTAAAAACTTAAATTTTGATCTATACTATTTCTTTTTAATAAAAGACTTTAAATAGCAGGAAAAAAGATGTTTAGACAAAAGAATTATACACATTTAACTGTATTTATTCCGAAAAATACAAAAAAAGAGATCATTAAGCAAAACAAATCTTTGGTTGCTCAGTCTTATGAAAATTGGCATGGTACACACAACGTAATTTTTAAAATAAATGAGACAGCCATAACATAAATATCTAAAGAAAACTAATTGTAATAAGCACTTTGTGCTACCATCTGTACCTGACACTTATTCTGTAAATATTTCAGATATAAAAGTAATCTTGCCTAAACCGTCTTATCCAGATAACTTATCAAAGCGCCAGAAAGCTTTCTTAATATTTGACTACAATTTTTCTAATATTTGTCTTGGATAGTGTGAGATTAGTCACAAGGCATGTTAAAGGTTAATTGTGATTTTTAATGAAGAATACTAGTCTACGGCTGTCATACTAGTTTGATTGAAACTGGGACATTTTTTAAAAAATATAATTTAGTTTTTAAAAACAATGTAAAATTATTTAAAAACTAAATTATATTTTTTTTAAATATGTCCTAGTTTCAATCAAACTAGTATAAAAGCTGTAGACTAGTATTCTTTACTAAAAGTCACAATTAACCTTTAACATGCCTTGTGACTAATCTCACACTATCCAAGACAAATATTAGAAAGACTATAGTCAAATATTAAGAAAGCTTTCTGGCGCTTTGATAAGTTATCTGGGTAAGACTGAAATATTTACAGAATAAATGTCAGGTACAGATGATTGCACAAAGTGCTTATTACAATTAGTTTTCTTTAGATATGAGATCTCTAAATCTCCATCGCTGTCTTCTTGCTTTAAAATTTTACCAACAAAATATTTCTCTTCTTTCTTACTTGCAAAAACTATTAAAACATAGTCGCCTTCATCAGAAGATCGTGTAAGCGACGATCATCTGACGTTTCCTATTGTAATAATAACCTAAAATAAAATTGCGAGACTCAGCCGATAACTTATAGGAAAATGTAATAATTAAGGGGATCCTGCACCCGTCTGTTTTACCGACAAAAATCTCTACTCATGCAGCGTCGTATTAAATTGACAGAATTGAAAATGCTTCTCCAGGATTGCAGTACATACATCAATGATTCAGGGAAAATCTCATTTTATATGGAAAACGAGAAAAAGTTACGGAACTACAGATTTCCTTATCTACATTTACCTCAATATGGCGTCTCCAGTTGGCAGACGACCTGTCAATTCATCCAAGATGTGCTTCATATAAAAGATATACCGTTTGTACAAACGTGAAAACAAGTTTCCCTGGATCACAAAACACGACACAACATTATTCAACCCTTGAAATCAAGATTGCAAGTCTAATAAAAGCATAGGATGAGTACGTGTGTCGGATGTGTGTCGTGCGTATGTATGCGTGAAATATAGGTGCTAACCTTGTCTATTACAAGGACAGATATAGATCGGTAACATAGAAAATGATAAAAAATGGTAATTTTGTCAGTAAAACATTCGGCTGCAGGATCCCCTTAAGACAAAAGTTTAATTACCTATTTCAAACACTATGAACAAAGCAACCTCATCGGTTACCATGCATCTCACTTCGCGTTCACATCGTATTTTTAGCTATGCACAGCTGAAAAAATGTTCTTGGTAAAACTTGTGAGATGCATTTAGTAATAGTTTTTTTGAAATATTTTGTTATTATTACCTATTTTAATAATAATAACGAAACATTTTGTAATAATTATAAAAATTTTAAAAGATTTAGTTGGGCCAACTAAATTATGTTATAATTACTTATACGTTTAGTTGAAAATATTTCATCAAGCAGCTTAGTGAAATAGTTTCAACTAAACGTATAGGTAATTATAATTTAGGTAATTATATTTAGTTGGCCCAACCAAATTTTTTAAAATTTTTATAATTATTACAAAATGTTTTGTTAATATTATTAAAATCGGTAATAATAACAAAATATTATAAAAAACTATTACTATAAAATGCATCTCACAAGTTTTACCAAGAACATTTTTTTCAGTGTGCAGGAAACAACCTTACTTACAAAAGTCAAATGACAGAGAGAGGTTGTCATTATTTGCCCCACAAAAATGGTCACAACTAGCCCCAGGAGCTACTTTTTCCTTTAAAACGTTACTGAGAGGAACCGAGTTGACATACAAGTATGAGAATTAGATCAAAATAAAGGGAAAATGTATCGTATGAGGCTAAATACGTTAAATTTTATTCAGGGGTTCAGAAATCAAGAAAATGTAGCTTAAAACATCAGAAACAAATCCAGGTTTTGCCTCGTAAAACGGAGCAAAAATTTTAAGCTTCTTTAATAGCTATATTTAGCTCAGCTGTTTCACCACCTTCTCAGAAGATGGCATTCTTTATGTTGACGGTCGTGATGGTACGAACGCGGAAAAGAGGAGAAATTAAATTTGGCACTATTTGCCCCCCGTCACTATATGCCCCCTTCTCTCTTATATTAGTGAATAATTTTAATATCATCTATATATGTTCAAAAATTTAAATGTATTATGTATATTGTTTTATATTGAGCACAGTTCTTTATAATTTTTTAATATTGATACATTTAACATCACCAATATAATCAGTAATTTAAATGAATCAGTATTAATACGTCAATATTAAAATGTACATTTAATGCACGTATAATTTTTATAAAGAACTGTGTTCATTATAAGATTGGGATCTCACATTTGGGCGGAGTCAGCCAATATGGCTGGCGAAAGGTATCACTTTTGAAAATATTATTCTCGCTTCTGACGCTCAATTGTCGCTGTCATTAGAAAATATTTATTGAACGCAGTGAAAATTTCATTTTTACGACAAAATATATATGATTACGCGTGTACAAGCATATTTTACGCAATTTTACGTCGCGGAAAAGTATCCTTTCAGAGCCTGTACTAATTTCCGCCAGATGTCGTATCTTAATATGTCAGATCCCAATAAATGCTTATATTACTTACTTATATATACAGTAGACCCTCATATAACACAAATTTATATAACACAGATTCGTATAACACGACGGAAAAATTTCAAAATTTGTTTGTTTTAAAGAGAGTAAAATAAAAATATGTTACTGTTACATCTTTAATATTCAGTTTACATTTTTTTTATAATAAACCTTTATATCTCTTTTATAAATATGCATACATATATGCATACATAATCAATATATGTAGGTATACTATAGGGATACTTGTACATAAATAATAGCAATAATGTTCTTATAAAATTCTAACAATATATAAGTATATTTAATTTAAAAAATAAAATACAAGAGAAGAAGATATTAATTAGCCGATGGACGAACGAGAACTCTGCTTGACCGTGCTTGGTTCGCCGATCATATTCGAGTTATCGCTTAGCACGTCTCTCGAATCGCAAGGCGTCTATTGTTTGTCAATTATGTTGATCTGCTGGCTAATGTTTAGAAACGCCGATACCTTGCTCGATTAGTTTTATCTTAAGGCTCCTGCCTACTCGCCGCTTCTATCCTTCTTTGATGACATCAGAAGCGAGAAATCGCAGGACAAAAATTTTGGTTTTATGTTGAAATAAAAAGATGTATCCATAAAACGCAATTGTAATTGATTCAGCACATTTGTAAAATATACTGAACACTTTCCTTTAACTTTTACAATCCATAAAATAGCTGTAAAATGAAAATAAAAGAAGACAGGTTGAAAAGGTAGGTAGATTGCGTGTCACATTAATTTTACGGCTATTTAGTGATTATTTAAAAAAAGAAAGTATTCGGTATATTTTGCAAACGTGCTAAAACAATTTTAATTGCGTTTTATAGATATACTTTTCATTTCGACGCGTATATAAAACCGCAAGAATTTTTGACATGCGATTTCTCGCTTCTGACGTCATCAAACAAGGACAGAAGCGGCGAGTAGGCAGCAGTCTTAATATTTCGCGATTGCAATATTTTGTTTCTACATAATATTTCACTTCTACACTCGGCCGTCCTGACCCCAGAATTTGACTGTCAGAGTACTCGAACCTGATCTCAGAATTTGACTGTCAGAGTACTCGAGAGAATCAGCTGTTCCTATTACCACGGTATCATATACCTAATCAGCAGACGTCAAAGTATCGGATGGTCCTTCATGATCACCTATCTTTCTAACCACTTATCACATACTATCTATCGTTACGTAATGCTATAATTATTAGCAGGAGCGAATGGTAACTTTTTAAAGCTTGATGCTAATACTATTTCAAGGGCCCTTTTTCCTGATGGTAGAACAGAAAATCAAGAGACACGGTATAGTGTCTCGCGTCAAGTACATACACGTGCAGCGCGAAACCACCCCGTGTATAATCTTTACACGAGCCGAAGAGTACCCGAGATTATACAGGTCCTCTCTCGTTGGACGGAGTATACATAGATACTTTATTGAGATGCGCATTATACATGAAGTCGATTAATCGCGTTTGCAAAACATGCGAAATGACAGGATAAATATCTGACATTAATCACATACGAGAAAACTATAAATTAAGAAATTTAAATAAAAGTGGAGTTTTTTTTTTAGCCAACCTTCTTTATCATATAGCCTTCTGCCAGCCTCTTTTCATTTATATCAAATACATATATAGTGAATTTTAATGGATGCACCAACTTTTTATCATGGGAGATGGGTTACCGACTGCAACTGTAATCAACCGAAAGATCCATAGATGACACCTGGTTGGATCGACCGCTCCGATCGACATACAGGGAAGTCAAAAATTGTGCATCAAGTAACGTGTATCGTATTCTATACATACATACTTCTCTAGTATATCCAACTCTCTTCCCACACAGCACAAAAACCTCTTAAAATATACATATTTTAAATATTTTTTAGGAAGTTTAAAATAATTTAAACTAATTCACAAAAATATTTTTTCAATGTTTCTATGTCCGTCAAATCATGTCAAAAGAATATTTTCAAAAATGTTTTAAAAGATTACATACAAATATGTTCAATAATATTTGTAAAATTTTTTAGAAATATTGCTTTAAAAAATAAAATGTTTAAATTTCTAAAAGATTTTACAAATATTGTTAAATATATTTTTATGCAATCTTTTAAAAACATTGTTGAAAATATTTTTTTGACAATCTGGCGAACATAGAAACATTCTAATAATAAATTGTTGTAAACTATTTTAAAAAATATTTTGTGCTGTATGGACTACGCGTTCTTTTTACACAATTGCTTTCTAATAACGAGATTTCTTATTATTGCGCAACGTATGTACTGCATAAAAGAGATATCAAGAGACGCGGTAGCGTCTCGCGCCAAGTATATTTTTTATTAACATTAACATTAACATTATTTATAAACAAAAACAAGATTTTTGTAACAAGATTAACAAGATACATAAGCGATATATCCTTCATTGCATACGTCCAGTCGTGATGAGCGAGACTCTACCGCGTATCATTTACAGGAAGAAACTCGCTTCTCGAGAAATAAATCATTGAATCTTATTAAATAAGTCAATATTATCAAAAGATTTAAATATTGGACAACAAAATAGATTTTTCTAATTACAATAATATAAAATTAATGCACATATAAGCACTTGATGCACAGATTTATATATAAGCCTGTATTTTTCTGTCCAATTTATGTAATTCAGATACGTCGTCGTCGTCGTCGTAGTCGTAGTCGTCGTCTTGTCCTATCTTAAAATTGCCGTGTTAAGTCGATAGTCGAATTTATTGTTGCCTCTTTTCCGCGATGCTGATTGGTAATCTCGCTGCGCTTACTTCGTGAACAACTGTCATCGCGTATTTTGATAGTTGCGTAAATAAAGGTTATTAGTCCAGATCCATCGGGGGTGAGAAGCGTAGTACGTTTACTCGATTACGGTGGTTACTGGCAATTTAGCAACTCGCAATGTTTGCCATTGATATATAATTATTTGAGCCTACCCTTCCAAGCGATCAAAATCTTTTTAGCAAATATTCAGCCAAAGAACGGTAACTATGTATTTACGTTATGTATACTCTTTTTCCAGATTATACATCTCTACTAATTCAGAATTATTTATCTTTAGATATATAATTATACTTTAATGTTACTCTTTTGCAGGTAAATGGTCGACAGAAGCTTACAATGTGGCACAAAATTGTTCCTCAAAGGGGGTTGCTCAAGCACAGATTGAAGGGCGCATTCAAACTAATATTTATGCAAATATTTATTTTATTATACAAAATTACGGGGTAAGTAATTTTTATCCGATGTCCAAGAATCTCTTTGCAGGTGTACAAATTAATTGAAGTTAATTGATTTTTTTTAAAGCTAATTTCTCTTACTGAAAAACTGGTAATGAACAGACATGCTGAACAAGTATCATGGGAGCAGATGAAGCCAGAAACACTTGAATCCATCTGTACATAAGAGTTGTAAAAAACTCTACAATTTTCAGGTTTCCTACCGAATTATTCACGCATAATTCACGGTTCTTACAATTAGTCAGTATAGACTAAAGTTTAGTACAATCGCCATTGATAATCCCCTTTAATCGTGTCAAAATTGATTTCGCGCTTTTTTACTTCTTTACTCATATACTTCCTCGTAACACGACTGAAATCGTTGTGAATACTCTGACATACATATTTCCTAATGGTTGGTTATTTACATAGAGATATAGTAAATAACTCAGTATATATATCATTCTAACAATGAACAATAAGACTATATTTCGCTGTACAGAAGACATACAGATATTTTGATCGCGTTTAAGTAGCATTTATAGTACTCCCTTAAACATTGCTCAGAAAGAACGCACTTCTGTGAGCACAAAACTCATTTCAAACAAGTTCTAACAAGTACAAAAGATTTGATTTAGTCCGAACGTAAGAACCCTTTTTACAATACTTCTCCGAATTCTATTGGCCGCGATATTTTCTCCCTTTTATCTGAGAAACTGAATTCTTATCGATAATGTGCAAGACAATTCTTTGAGATAATTTCATATAATCATTCATAAAACTGCTTTCATTGTAAGCGCCTTGAGACTGTCGTAAAGAAAATGTAACCGTGCTTAACCCTTCTACGTCTTTATTATACTTTTGTATATATTGTAAAACAGTTTTCCGATTGTAGAATATTTATATTTAGAAAAAGAGAGAAATTTATGAACATTTGCTATCATATGGATCGTAGAGTAGAAAACAATATCTTTACCTTTTACAAAGTAGCATCTAAACTAGAATGTTGTATCGAATAACTCAGACAAATTAGGAAATTCGTTTCTACGTGACTCACCTATTTCTGATTGGGGGCGATTCGAGAACTTATTGAAATAATTTCAATTTTTTTCACGTTTAAATTTAGGTCATCGTAGATTAAACTTGTTACCGTAGTAGTTGATGTTAAATGTCGCATTTTATTTAACGTCCCGCGTTATTTTTTCAAACTATTTAAAGGTTACTAATTCATTTAAAGATTTGTCTTTTAAACATTATTTTCCAGTAACTTGTAACTGTTCTGCACAACTTCACTATAGCATAAATTTACTTTATGCTTGCTAATTATTTTCTTAAATTTACCTTACTGCAAGTTTTCTTACACATCTTTTATACGCTTTGTGTAAAATATAGCATACTCAGTACAACAAAGAGAACAGTTGTGCTAAGATTTAAGCCATTGTTTTGTATTGTAGAACAGGAATAAAGATGTTTGTAAATAGCCAAATTGTCGCGTAAAAATTTTCTCACCCGTATTTTGCTAATTTATGAAATAAACAGGTGTTTTTTCGGTATTGCGTTTTCCAGATTTCATTTAGCAATTCCCGATCGAGCATATCGTGTCTGAATATCTATGTATCGTTACTGTTGATTAAGAAATCCAAAGAACTACATTTTTCTCAATTTAGTACAAATAATAGTACATATAATTTTGTCAACTTTTTTACTCTTTTTTTTTTAATTTTTTAAATGTCAAACTATCGAATTCCAGTCCAAAACGCACGATACGTTTCATATATAATCTCCTTTACACATGTGCATGTGTTTAGTAAAATTTATTTCTATATATACATACATAGATCTTTGTACATACAGAAGTGTTATGTTTACACACTTTTTATATTTGAAATGAAACGGGTAATTAATTGGAAGCGTCAGACAGAAGAAGAGGAAAGGCCGAATTTACAGTAAGCGGCGCGGCCAAAGTCGCTTAACCTATGTAAAAATAATCCTCTGACCTCTGAGATCGCCAGATTTAACGCTTCTTAATTTTTATTTATAAGGAATTTTAAAAAATAAGGTTCACAGAGTACAGAAATGACTTTGCGCGAAGATTTCATGCAACGAATTAATAATTCAATTATTATTGAGATCATGCAACAAAATTCTCAGGAAGTGTGTATTGTAATAAGTTTCCGTATTACATGGATGTCAAGGTGGTATTATCACGCAAGGACGACATTTTAAATGCATTACTAATTGTGTCATTTTATTCATATTTTGTACAACGACAAATCCGTTGTTATCTATACCTATTTCATGTTCCATTTTAATATTTGTTGGTAAAGAGGTTCGCCTATTATCAGTGTAAATCTTATTTTTTAGTTTTCCATGAGTAAAAATAAAAAAATCAACATTTTTTTCTTATTTTTATTTGTAAAATATATACTCTCGCAGTTTGTCGGTTAAATCCTGGGACACCCTGTATATGTATATAATATTAATTGTATAATACATATATTGTACAGGGTAAGTCACTTAACAATAAGGCCGACCACCCTAATAACTCCCACAGTTTTGAAGATAGAGAGATGTACTGTAAGTAAAAGTTGTGTGGTATCAAGGAGGACATCTTGTGGAGATAAACATTTTTTCCCAGGTGGAGGTGCTTAGAAGATTTAAAGGTCATTTATTTTTATTAATGGTACTATACATTTTAAACACTTATGACTACTTCAGTCATACTTTTCCAAGACAGTTTCAATGGTCATGGACATTCAAGGTCATAATGAGAAAAGTTGGAAAAAGGTATCCTGAATGTTTCCAAAACAGAATACTCGCTGTTTTATTAATTCCATTAAACCAAAATGTTATTATTTATGTTTAATGCGTGATCGTAATCTGTGTTACTTTACTTAAGCTCCAAAGGTACTAATAATTCAAAACTACAGATGTTCAAAATGGTGACCAGTTGCCATCCACAACAAGACTGTCTAAATCGATCACCCACAGACTGCGTTATACGTTAAATTGTCCACGACAATTGTAGTACAAGCTCGTTGTATGCGTTCTTTCATGTCTTCTTTCGGAGTCGATGCGTCACAATATATACCTACATCTGCTTTTAATTTCCCCCATAAAAAGAAATTGGTAATTAAGCATTTTAGGGAATGCACCTCCGATGACCTTGACATATGTTGTCAAGGTCACCCTCCTGAGTGACCTTTAGAAGGTTTTAGCCGTCGCTCGTTTTTTATTAAAAAATTATTAACAAAAAAAGTTTGAAAAATATAGCAGTTATTTTGAGTATTGAAAGGCATAAACGACTAATATGTATGTGAAAATAGTACATGTATGAACAAAGGAAACTTATTTAAAGCAGCAAATTGTTAGTATATTGAATAGTCTTTTTGTTAAAGCAGAGAATAGTTGGTATAGAAAAGTATATATACAATTTTATATGTTAGAAAGCATAAATATAATGTATTCTCTGCTTTAATTTAATCAAAAGCATAAACTGTTATCTGCTTTATATAAAGCAGTGAATCGCTGATGTACTGAACAGACTTCTTGTTAAAGCAGGGAATAGTTGGTATAAAACTGTACGTACAATTAAAGATAGTTTACAATTATAATCATACAATTATTGTTAGAGCAGAAAATACTTTATATTTGTGCTTTCTAAGACATAAAATTGTATATATACCTTTCTATACCAACCATTCTCTGCTTTAACAAAAGATTGTTCAATATATCAGCGATTCACACTGCTTTAAATAAAGCAGATAACAGTTTATGCTTTTGATTAAATTAAAGCAGAGAATACATTATATTTGTGCTTTCTGACATATAAAATTGTATATATATTTTTCTATATCAAAATTATTTTCTGCTTTAACAAAAAGACTGTTCAATACATCAACAATTCACTGCTTTAAATAACTTTCCTTCGTTTGTATGTACATGTAGGTACTATTTCCACGTACATATTAGTCGTTTATGCCTTTCAATACTCAAAATAACTGCAATATTTTTCAAACTTTTTTTGTTAATAACTTTTTAATAAAAAACGAGCGACGGCTAAAATCTTTTGAAGATCACTCAGGAGGGTGACCTTAACAACATATGTCAAGGTCAAGGTCATCGGAAGTGCATCCCCTAAAATGCATAATTATCAAGAAATTTAATGTCGTGTAACGCAGTCTGCGAATAATCGATTTAGACAGTGTCTTGCTGTGGACAGTCACTGTTTTAAAAATTTGTAGTTTTGAATTATAAAATAACCTTTAAAGCTTAAATAAAGTAACACATAGATCACGGTCACGCATCAAACATAAATAACATTTTGGTTGAATTAAATTATAATAAAACCGCAAGTATTCTATTTCGGAAACATTCAGGATAACTTTTCCTTTTTCCAACTTTTCTCATGTCCGTGACCTTGAATATCCATGATCATTAAAATTGTCTTGGAAAAAGCTTCAGTCGTAGGTGTTTGTAAATTCATGTGGTCCTATAATTTAAAAAAATTAAGATGACCTTTAAATCTCCTAAGCACCTCCACCTGGGAAAAAATGTATACCTTAACAAGATGTCCCCTTTTACTTGAAGCATTTCTGTCTATCTCCAAAACTGTAGGAGTTATTCGGGTGGCCGGTCTTAGGTAACTCAACCTGTATGTATTGTATACACATGGGAGCGTCCCGTTTGACCACGTTAATATTGACCACGGTCCCGATTGACCACGTTGATATTGACCACGTTGATATTGACCACGTTGCAATTGACCACGTTGCGATTGACCACGTTGCGATTGATCACGGTCCCGATTGACCACCGTCCCGATTGACCACGGTTCCGATTGACCACGGTCCCAATTGACCACCGTCCCGATTGACCACGGTCCCGATTGACCACCGTCCCGATTGACCACGGTCCCGATTGACCACCGTCCCGATTGACCACGGTCCCGATTGACCACAGTCCCGATTGACCACGGTCCCGATTGACCACCGTCCCGATTGACCACCGTCCCGATTGACCACCGTCCCGAACTAACCTATATAGGTTAATGACGCGCTTTAAACAATTAAATACTTTTAAAGCGCGTCACTAATCGTCAATCGGGACCGTGGTCAATCGGGACCGTGGTCAATCGGGACGGTGGTCAATCGGGACCGTGGTCAATCGGGACGGTGGTCAATTGGGACCGTGGTCAATCGGGACGGTGGTCAATCGGGACCGTGGCCAATCGGGACCGTGGTCAATCGGAACCGTGGTCAATCGGGACGGTGGTCAATCGAAACCGTGGTCAATCGGGACGGTGGTCAATCGGGACCGTGGTCAATCGGGACGGTGGTCAATCGGGACCGTGGTCAATCGGGACGGTGGTCAATCGGGACCGTGGTCAATCACAACGTAGTCAATCGCAACGTGGTCAATCGGAACGTGGTCAATTTCAACGTAGTCAATCGGGACCGTGGTCAATATCAACGTGGTCAAACGGGTGCCACTCTTATACACATAGTATACATAGAAAACATTATGTATTTTTAATGACAATGTATACATGTTATTAAAAATATATGTTGTAGAACAATTGGCGCGCGCGTAGCGCGCGCGCTTTGTATTAATCTATTATATGTATAGGAAAAAAAGCTAAATGGCGCGCGCGTAGCGCGCGCTTGTAGTGTTCTAGTTCTTCGCAAAATCGAGGTTTGTCGGTTTGACCTACCGTGTCGCTAGAGGGCTCTGAGCCGTGCTAGGCGGCAAAGCTGATAAGTTCAAATTTTCGATCGACGCTCGCGCTTCTTTTCTCGCTTTCTCTCGCTCTCTCTCGCTCTCTCTCTCTCTCTCTCTCTCTCTCTCTCTCTCTCTCTCTCTCTCTCTCTCTCTCTCTCTCTCTCTCTCTCTCTCTCTTTCTCACTTTTTTTCGCTCTCTCTCGCTTTCCAACGCTCTTTCTCGCTTTTTCTCGCTTTCTCTCGCTCTCTCTCGATCTCTCTCGCTCTTTTTCACTCTTTTTCGCTCTTTCTCGCTCTCTCTCGCTTTCTAACGCTCTTTCACGCTCTCTCTTGCTGTTTCTCGTTGTCTCTAGCTCTTTCTCGTTTTTTCTTGTTTTCTAACGTTTCTTCACGCTCTCTCTCTCACTCTTTCTCGCTTTTTCTCGTTCTTTCTCGCTCTCTCTCGCTTTCTGTCGATCTTTCTCAACTCTTTCTCGATCTTTCTGGCTCTTTCTCGCTGTCTCTCGCTCTTTCTCGCTTTCTAACGCATTTTTTCGTTTTATGCTTAAGTAAGTTCTATATTAGTCTAGTTACGTGGTTATACTTGTTCTTTTATTTGAGAGAGCATAATAACTGAATTTCGTTGACTCATAATTCTTTAGCAGTATTTCAGATAATTTTTCATTTTTCAACGAAATTTTGGTTATATGACGCAATATTATCATATTAGTTATGTATATTCAAACGTCTTTCACTCGAATTATTTCGTCTTATAATAAGTCGTGAAGCATTGGCTGAGGAGGAAGCAATATTATTATCTTTTGCTTTATTGTCATTATTATCTCCATTGTTTCCACTTTTGCTTTCCGCTTTATTGCTGTTATCACACTGCGTCTTTTCTTTTCTTTTTAGTTTTTACTTATTCTATTTTGTCTATTGTATTTTGCTAATCACATATTTACCTGTATTATTCATTAATTGCCTAAAGTCTTGTCTATGGCATAATAAAGAATCAATCAATCAATCAATCTCTTTCTCGCTCTTTCTCGCTTTTTTTCGCTCTCTCTCGCTTTCTCTCGATCTTTCTCACACTTTCTCGCTCTTTCTGGCTCTTTCTCGCTGTCTCTCGCTCTTTCTCGCTTTCTAACGCATTTTCAAGCTCTCTCTCGCTCTTTCTTGCTTTCTCTTGATCTTTCTTTCTCTTTCTTGCTTTTTTGCTCTCTCTCTCGTTTTTCCAACGCTCTTTCTCGCTCTCTCTCGCTTTCTAACGCTCTTTCACGCTCTCTCTTGCTATTTCTCGTTGTCTCTCGCTCATTCTCGTTTTCTAACGTTTTTTCACGTTCTCTCTCTCACTCTTTCTCGCTCTTTCTCGCTCTCTCTCGCTTTCTAACGCTCTTTCTCGCTATTTCTCGTTGTCTCTCGCTTTTTCTTGCTTTCTAACGTTTTTTCATGATCTCTCTTGCTCTTTCTCGCTTTCTCTCGATCTTTTTCACTCTTTCTCTCTCTTTTTCGCTTTTTCTCGCTTCTTCTCGTTCTTTCTCGCTCTCTTTCGCTTTCTCTCGTTCTTTCTTGCTCTTTCTCGCTGTCTCTCGCTCTGTCTCGCTTTCTAACGGTTTTTCAAGCTCTCTCTCGCTCTTTCACGCTTTCTCTTGATCCTTCTCTCTCTTTCTCGCTCTCTCTCGCTTTCCAACGCTCTTTCTCGCTCTTTCTCGCTCTCTCTCGCTTTCTAACGCTCTTTCTCGCTATTTCTCGTTGTCTCTCGCTCTTTCTTGCTTTCTAACGTTTTTTCACGATTCTCTTGCTCTTTCTCGCTTTCTCTCGATCTTTTTCACTCTTTCTGTCTCTTTCTCGCTTTTTCTCGCTTCTTCTCGTTCTTTCTCGCTCTCTTTCGCTCTCTCTCGATCTCTCTCGCTTTTTCTCGCTCTCTCTCGCTTTCTAACACTATTTAACGCTCTCTCTTGCTCTTTCTCACTGTTTCTCGCTCTTTCTCGCTTTCTAACGCTTTTTCAAGCTCTCTCTCGCTCTTTCTTGCTTTCTCCCTCTTTCTCGCTCTTTCTCGCTTTTTCTCGCTTTCTAACACTATTTCACGCTCTCCCTTGCTTTTTCTCGCTGTCTCTCGCTCTTTCTCGCTTACTAACGCTTTTTCAATCTCTCTCTCGCTATTTCTTGCTTTCTCCCTCTTTCTCGCTCTTTCTCGCTCTTTCTCGCTGTCTCTCGCTCTCTCTCGCTTTCTCTCGATCTTTCTTGCTATTTCTCGCTCTTTCTCGTTCTTGCTCGCTTTCTAACGTTTTTCCACGCTTCTTTCTTGCTCTCGCTTTCTCTCGATCTTTCTCGCTGTCTCTCGCTCTCTTTCGCTTTCTCTCGATCTTTCTCACTCTTTCTCGCTGTCTCTCGCTCATTCTCGCTTTCTAACGCTTTATCAAGCTCTCTTTTGATCTCTCTCGCTCTCTCTCGCTTTCTTTCGCTCTTTCTCGCTCTCTCGCTCTCTCACGCTTTCTGACACTCTCTCTTGCTTTTTCTCGCTCTTTTGTGCTCCCTCTCGCCTCTCTCTCTCTCTCACGTTCTCTAAAATAATTAAAAACTTAACAAAAATTTGTGAAATCCGCCTAAAAAAGACCGCCTCAAAAATATTGCCTACAAAAAATACGGGCACGCCAAGTATGCTGCTGGAGATTATGTCCATCTTCGATTGTTGTCTCTCACATAATTTGGTGCTTGTTATCGATGCAATTAAACCCTTTTCAATTCCTGCACCTTTCTCATTACGCTATCTATTGTACTTTATATTTTTATTTTATTTTGCCACTGTGTATTTCATACATTTTAAATGTCCTCTGCATCCTATATTAAGTTCACTGCAACTTTGAGATATTTTTATATTTTTATTTTATTTTGCCACTGTATTTCATACATTTTAAATGTCCTCTGCATCCTATATTAAGTTTACTGCAACTTTGAGATATTTATTTGAATACTCTAATAAATATACTTGCAATAATACCTTGATTTCACTTCTTTTTTGTGCCATTAAATTTAGTGTTTTTGTGTTTTTAAAAAATACTTTATCTTTTTGCCTAGTATTATTTATAAAATTATTTTGCGTAAAATATACTTGGCGTCCTTTTTTTACATTTTGAATGTCTTTTTTAGGCGGATTATTTATTTCTGTGTATCTCTTTTATACGATTTTGAAAAAATAAGTATTTTTTAATAAAGTTACGTGGTAGCGATTTCTTTTCACGCTTACGCGGAACATTTCAGCGCGTAAAAAGAAAGTTAGATCTGAAGCGGCAAAAATATAAAAATGTTCCACCATTCTTATTAAAAAATGCGTAATTCTACTGCAAGAAATGTTCTGCTGTATAGTACACACACACACACACTTTATGGATATAAAAGAATAACTTAAATAACTAAATGTAATAACAGTGGACTTCCGCACCACCTGTGAGGTACCACCAATGGCGCGTTAGGTTTTTTAAAGTGGACCTTCGCCTGGAGCCATATTGTACCACATTTTAATTGGTGGTACCTCACAGGTGGTGCGGAGGAAGTCCACTGTTATTACATTTAGTTATTTAAGTTATTCTTTTATATCCATAAAGTGTGTGTGTACTATACAGCAGAACATTTCTTGCAGTAGAATTACGCATTTTTTAATAAGAATGGTGGAACATTTTTATATTTTTGCCGCTTCAGATCTAACTTTCTTTTTACGCGCTGAAATGTTCCGCGTAAACGTGAAAAGAAATCGCTACCAAGTAACTTTATTAAAAAATCATTATTTTTACAAAATCGTATAAAAGAGATATACAGAAATAAATGATATCTCTTTTAGGCAGTACATACGTTGCGCAATAATAAGAAATCTCGTTATTAGAAAGCAATTGTGTAAAAAGAACGCGTAGTCCATACAGCACAAAATATTTTTTAAAATAGTTTACAACAATTTATTCTTAGAATGTTTCTATGTTCGCCAGATTGTCAAAAAAATATTTTCAACAATGTTTTTAAAAGATTGCATAAAAATATATTTAACAATATTTGTAAAATCTTTCAGAAATTTAAACATTTTATTTTTTAAAGCAATATTTCTAAAAGATTTTGCAAATATTATTGAACATATTTGTATGCAATCTTTTAAAACATTTTTGAAAATATTCTTTTGACATGATTTGACGGACATAGAAACATTGAAAAAATATTTTTGTAAATTAGTTTAAATTATTTTAAACTTTCTAAAAAATATTTTAAATGTGTATATTTTAAGAGGTTTTTGTGCTGTATGGGAAGAGAGTTGGATATACTAGAGAAGTATGTATGTATAGAATACGATACACGTTACTTGATGCACAATTTTTGACTTCCCTGTATGTCGATCGGAGCGGTCGATCCAACCAGGTGTCATCTATGGATCTTTCGGTTGATTACAGTTGCAGTCGGTAACCCATCTCCCATGGTAAAAAGTTGGTGCATCCATTAAAATTCACCCTGATCTAGTTCTTATTCTTATTTTTAGTCATAAATTAATTTGTATCTTGATGCGCTTTCACTTTTTCTCAAATATATTTATTGCACTATTACTTACTAAAAATGTGTACCTATACATAAATGTACACATTTATGCGGATTCTAAGGGAAGGGTCAACCTTCCCTCCTTTTAAATAAAAAAAATGAATTTTGCTAGATCTGTTTAAAAAAATGCATTAGTAGGATCAGAAGTTTCACCACGTCCTCGTTGCCCTGCAGTAAAAGCTAACAAGTAAACCTCAGGGAACGTCACACGCCGATTATTCTCTAATTTTTTACAGTTGTTTGTCGTGTCAAAATATGAAAAAATTTGTCATTATTTTTAGCTCAAATTAATTTTATTTTTTTGTATTTTTTAAGTTTTACACAAATACACGAATTTACACATATTTAAAGCAGTATTAATTATAAATCTACTCGATTTTTTGAAACTCCACAGCTCGGCACACATATAAAACACTGAAATAATAATTTATTTGTTTTGTTTTATAACCCCATATCGGGCGTTAAGCAGTTTTAAGGGTAATAACCATTTTTCAAATTCTTCTTTATTTTGATACAAGTGCTTCTGTAAAAAAAAAAAAAGTTAACCCCGCCTGTTTGACGTTCAAGTTTTTAAGTTAAGAATTATTAACAAGTGTAGGTACTCTATTTCTTGATTGATTTAATTTTCTGAAAGAAGTTTTTTTCAGAATTTAACCGCTTCTTGATATCGTCGACAATGACGTCCGTCCCGTATCAACAATTTTTTTATTTTGTAAAATTAACTTACAAGTAGAAACTTGTACATTGCTTTCTCACAGTTTTTATGTATGCAAATTAGGAAACTACACATTATTATTTCGCTCATAAAGCTTCCTCTTATGAGGAAGCTTGTATTTTATTTGATGCATAATTATTAGTATTTATATTATATGTATATTAATTTAGCTTCCTCATAGAGGAAGCTTTATGAGCGAAATAATAATGTGCAAGTTCCTAACTTGCATACTTAAAAACTGTGAGGAAGCAATGTGCAAGTTTTTACTTGCACACTTCTCTTTATTGTGATAAGCTTTACTGCGTTTATCGCATAATTCAGATAGATGTTCTTTCAGATAAATGTTGACTTTGGTTTATTTACTTTAAATGAATTTTAAGAGGATCTCTCATACAATAGACAAATTTATTTTTTTTTACATTTGATTACATTTTTTAATTATTAAAAATCGTAACTTCTTTTTAAAAATTTAACCCAATTTTCTCTAAATATCCAAAAAAAGAAAATTCTTTCACCGATCCTTGCCAAATTCAATAACAATCTTTCTTTAATGATATTATATTCATTTAAAAAAATGATGAGCAAGCAATGTACAAGTTTTTAATTTGCACACTTTTTTATTATATTGGCAATTTTTTTCTACTTTTATTATATTTTTCAGTCTTTTCTACTCCTATTTCATATATAATTCTTTAATATTTGGTTGATTAATTCTTGAGTTATAGTCGTTTGAAATTTCGGGGAATCCGTATATAAGAAGCAATGTGCAAGTTTCTAATTTGCACCATTCTTTTATTATATTAGCAATTGTTTCTAATTCTATTATATTGTTGCGCTCGTCGAGTCCGCGTACGCGTCTCACCGCTCTCACTCTCACTCACTCGCGCAACCGGCACTCGCGGTCAATGAGGCGACACAATCAAGAAACTGAGAGACTCGTTTATTAAAACACACGAATAAAACCAAGATTCGAACTGACACGTCCGCTCGGAGACGGTGGCTCAGAACAAAACAAACATTTGTAGTCAATCGATAAATCCATAAACAGCTGGTCGTCAGGGACGCTTCGCAACTCGCGGCGATGTAACTGGCGTCTTAGCATGGGCGCAACAATATTTTTAGGTCTTTTCTACCCCCATTTCATATATAATTCTTTAGGATTTGGTTGATTAGTTCTTGAGATACAGACGTTTGGAATTTCGGGGAATGCGTACAAACATATAGGAGCCTTATAAAGCTGGATCTAATCAACCAAAGCTAAAAGAATTATATGTATATAAAATAAGGGTAGAAAAAACTGAAGAATATAATAGAATTAGAAATAGACCAATATCTCAAAATTTGCGGAAGTTAGAGCAACCACGGACATCAAATCAGCACGCAAACACAAACACAAACACACACACGCGCGCGCGGTAACTAAAAAAGAATATTTTTCATGAAAACAAAGCTTCCTCTATGAGGAAGCAAAAAACAATGAGCTAAAAGCAATGACAAATTTTTTCATACTTTGACATGAGAAACAACAGTACAAAATCAGAGAAAAATCGGCGTGTGACGTTCCCTGAGGTTTACTTGTAAGCGTGATATTAAGAAAAATATCAAACCAAATAATTTTTCCGACACCCCTCCCATTATCGATGTCAGGATCCGCTAGTGAATGTACATAATATGTAGTTGTATGTGAATATCCGCATTGCACTGTATTGAACTCGTGTTCGCTAAGCCGGCTAAGCCATGAATTCGCTAAATCCAAATTACTGTGAAGATTAGTTATCCCTGCGGAAAAATTACAGAGAAAATGGCAATGTATAATTCTCTCTAATCGTGTACTAATCTTTCAAAATAAAGTAAATAAAAAACTAAAATTTTCCCATCCTTTTTGCCGCGAAGAATTGTGCCTAAAAGTCGATCCTAGAAATCACCCCTACGATCCGAGAGCGTAAACACTAATACTTTAAATACGACTGGCCGATCCGTTTTCTCATAAGCAACGGAAAAAAAAGGGAAAAACAAGAACACCTCTTCGGCAGTGCTCTTTGGCCGCGGGCGGCGCGGGCGCGCTGCTACTGTTGAGGTCTCGCCCTTGTACAGCTTATGCGCAGAGGAATCTCGTTCGACGGAATTAAACCGCTCTTAACCCAGTTAAGAATAAAATCAGGGCCCAAGTGCGCGTCCACGTCGCGGTATGTACTGTAGTACTACCGTGTACGTATGGTCCCTCTTTCTCTCTTTCTCCAACTAAAGCTGCGCGCAGTAAGACCGTTTGTTTCCCCTTTCTCATATTCTGCCGCCACTACCACCACCATTATCAAAAGATCAACCTACGACATATATATGTAGTCGAAAGTCGAGACCACTACCGCTGCCATGATCGCCGCTGCAGCTACCACCATCGCAGCCACCACTGCTACCACCACCGCTGCTGCCGCCCCACCGTAGCTGTTACCACCAAAGCATCCCCTAAAACTAATCCCCTACTCCACGCTTTTCGACCAAAAACTCCCCTCGTGTGCGCGATCCGCATGCGTCCACTGTCGTCGCCGGGATACAAGAAAATGATAAAACTGATTGTCTGATATATGTATTAAGATGCACGTCTTGTATATGATCACAAAAAAAGATCTATCTGACCGCGAATGGTACCCGACTCATTTGTAGGTATAAACATAAATTAGAATAATTGATTTAATCATGTACTTTCACTGTATGTCAATATACAATCTATTTATAAAATTTAATTATTTGAAATTCAATAAAAGACATTTTAAGATTTTGTTAAATTACTAAACCGATATAAAATATGCATTGATAATATACATTAAAATTCAATATAACTTGGCAATAAGAGTTAAACGCGGTACTTATAGTGCGTGTTTAATCAAAACTGATTTATTTCGAGATACAAGATCCGATATTCCGTACGTTTCGGCTCCAACATCGGGCCATCCTCAGCAGAGATACAAAATATTAAAAAATTCTCGAATTCTCCATCATACCCAGTGTGTCGCAAGATTACAAAGTCAAGAAACTAATACCGGAGTATGAGTAACCAAAAGATCGACATCTGTAAAGAAGATGAAACTTAAAATTGAAAGAACGGGGAATTAAAAAATAAGCGACTCACCAAATAGTCCGGAGAACGAGATTGAAGCAAAAAACATATTCTCATACATATGTCTATATGTCATCAGCACAAGAATCATAAAATTATTTAAAAGAACAATGCTTCAGAGCTACATGATATTGTCACGAAGAGTAGTATAACGACACTGATTAAAGTCAAGAGAGGTAAAACAGTAAATAGATTGTCATATTCTAGTTCAAGATCATAAAATGTAAATATGTAAAATAATAAATAAGTATAAACTAACTACATATGTGTATGTCGCGAGACAAGGCAGCAACAACTAGCGTGATTTACAATTTTTCTAGTATGGAAGAATAGGCATGGTGTAGAAATTCAGTGTCCGTTTGTAAATTGAGACCATTCTTTTGCAATTGGATGTACACCATTTCAGATACGTCTTTTGGACAAAAATTTTTCCCTATCAAGAATTAATACGTTCTCTCAGTCAAAATCATGCTTACAATTTAATCTATGTTCCGTAATAATAGACTTCGTGGAAGTTTTCCTGCGAATATGACTTTCATGTTCCAAAATTCTAGTTTGTAATTTTTTCAATGTTTGTCTCACATATGAAGCATCACAATGGGTGCTTTCTAATATCCCTAGACACTTTCGTGCACACGGCGACACAAGTTGTGTTCCAATTGCCGTAATCGTCGACACAACGCTACACATCCGTACTCGCCCGAGAGCTACTGGGTGCTTTCCAATTGTTTAACACATCCTAACACAAACATACACAGGAAGGCACAAAGGGTGCTTTCCAATTGTTTAACACATCCTAACACAAACATACACAGGAAGGCACAAAGTGTAGCGATGTGCACGACTCAATTGGAACAAAATGTGTACTAATGTGTACGTTGTGCACGGTTTTGGGTAGGGTTATTCATTATTGTGATACAAGATAATTCGAATTACTTATTACTTCAATGATATTCTTGATATTTTCGTTGATTTGTAGTTTTTTCGCCTTTTTGAATAAAAAAAAAGAAAAAGAAAGGCGCGGCCACTCATTTATAGCCGCCGTGGCTAGTAACTATTTCATTGTCACTAGAGAACACAAGCTTGCACATCCGACTAGTAGCTCTCGGGCGAGTACGGATGTGTAGCGTTGTGTCGACGATTACGGCAATTGGAACACAACTTGTGTCGCCGTGTGCACGAAAGTGTCTAGGGATATTGCAATTGGAAAGCACCCAAAGTATAGCGATGTGCACGACTCAATTGGAACAAAGTGTGTATTAATGTCACGGTCGTGTGTATACGACCGTGACTAATGTGTACGCTGTGTACGGTTTTGGGTAGGGTTATTCATTATTATGATACAAGATAATTCGAATTACTTATTACTTCAATGATACTCTTGATATTTTCATTGATTTATAGTTTTTTCGCCTTTTTAAATAAAAGAAAGAAAAAGAAATGCGCGGCCACTCATTTATAGCCGCCGTGGCTAGTAACTATTTCATTGTCACTAGAGAACACAAGCTTACACAGCCGACTAGTAGCTCTCAGGTGAGTACGGATGTGTAGCGTTGTGTCGACAATTACATCAATTGGAACACAACTTGTGTCGCCGTGTGCACGAAAGTGTCTAGGGATATTGCAATTGGAAAGCACCCCTAGTTTACACCCAGCCGTCCAATCTCGATTCACTCCGAAGTGAACTGACGTTTACACTGGAGTTCGCACTACTCCGCTGAAGAAAAACGATTGAAGTAGATCAAAATTAACCCGTTTACACCTAAGAAATTTCACTTCTCTCCGGAGTGTATCGGGATTGGACGGCTGGGTGTAAACAAGGTCATAGCCTCACTGGGAAACTAGGGACCCTCTAGTCAGGGATGAGCAAACAGGTCAACTGACTGCGGATTGGTCGCCGCCATTGGAGGTTCACTTCCGTGTTTCAAAACGGACGCGCTAAGCTTTTTAGGCCAGTCATATTAGACTAATTTAGGGGGTTAACCTTCCAATTACTCTTTTCAGGTTGCAACCACCATGAATCGCTTTGATTTAAGGTGCTGTAAGTGGGATTAATTTTTCTTCGCATAATTAATGCGCATTAAAAAGTTATTAACAATATTATCAACAAAAAACGCGATTTTTTTTATTTTTTCTTAAATATCTCGAAAACTAAGCAAGATAGGGTAACTAACTATACGTACCTTTTTTGTAGAGCGTAAAATTATCTACAATAATGATCTGAACAACATTTATCGTCAAGTCAGTCGTTTAGCTTGCACGCGCCGTCAAAGTCCGAGACTCGAATCTCGAAAACCCTCGATTTCATCGTTTTTTTTTTATGTTGCGTCGGTGATTTTTTTCAGTCATTTAAAATGGAATTATAAATTCCCAAAAAATCACACATTATCTGAGAACTACAAAGAATACTTTTCAGGGTGTAACCGATTTTTTAGACCCTTTTTCTTTAGTTTGTAGCTATGTAAGCAAAAAATTT
This sequence comes from Harpagoxenus sublaevis, assembly GCA_030770355.1. Lineage (NCBI taxonomy): Eukaryota > Metazoa > Arthropoda > Insecta > Hymenoptera > Formicidae > Harpagoxenus > Harpagoxenus sublaevis. The sequence goes on along the minus strand of JASTWR010000959.1, from coordinate 2,051 downwards.
TGATTTTTTGGACTACTCTTAGTTTTTCGCTGTTTTCAGGCCTTAGAATTTATTTGAGACAAATTTTATCGTATGCATCTTGTTGTGGACGAAATTTGCAACAAAAAAGGACCCTTGTATTTTTTTTGTACGACAAACGCTGATTTTTTTATTGACGCGCAAAGTTATCCAATATTGCGTACCGGTCGGATAACGCTTACACTAAAATAATTATTTTTTATTAAAATTTACGTAATTTTTTGCATTATTATTGAACCATATTGCAAAGCCGTTTTCAACACATTCTCTCATGTTTACTTATTTATTAACAAATTAAAAATAATTATTAAATAATTAAAAATAATTATTTTAGTGTAAAACAAGCGTTATCCGACCTATGCGCAATATTAGATAACTTTGCGCGTCAATAAAAAAATCAGCGTTCGTCGTACGAAAAAAATACAAGGGTCCTTTTTTGTTGCAAATTTTGTCCACAACAAGATGCATACGATAAAATTCGTCTCAAATAAATTCTAAGGCCTGAAAACAGCAAAAAACTAAGAGTAGTCCAAAAAATCAAAATTTTTTGCTTACATAGCTACAAACTAAAGAAAAAGGGTCTAAAAAATCGGTTACACCCTGAAAAGTATTCTTTGTAGTTCTCAGATGATGTGTGATTTTTTGGGAATTTTTAATTCCATTTTAAATGACTGAAAAAAATCACCGACGCAACATCAAAAAAACGATGAAATCGAGGGTTTTCGAGATTCGAGTCTTGGACTTTGACGGCGCGTGCAAGCTAAACGACTGACTTGACGATAAATGTTGTTCAGATCATTATTGTAGATAATTTTACGCTCTACAAAAAAGGTACGTATAGTTAGTTACCCTATCTTGCTTAGTTTTCGAGATATTTGAGAAAAAATAAAAAAAATTCGCGTTTTTTGTTGATAATATTGTTAATAACTTTTTAATGCGCATTAATTATGCAAAGCAAAATTAATCCCACTTACAGCACCTTAAATCAAAGCGATTCATGGTGGTTGCAACCTGAAAAGAGTAATTGAAAGATTCGATGTCTAATATGACTGGCCTATTTGTATGTATATAAGATCTGACTATGAATACCGGCCACAGCTTTGACAATTGACAGTTGAATTCAGCAGCGATCGGCCTTTATTTTATATTTTAGAATATCGTCCGATTGAGCTTGTTGATCTGTTTACTTTTACGATATAAGTTGATTAATAATACGCACAATTGCAATGCGAACGTGCACTGCTCGTAATTGCCGTAATAATACCAGAAATGGTCATAAAATGTTTAATTTTCCACGATCTCCTTCCCGAAGAAAAAAGTGGATAGATAATGTTGGCTGTCCTCAACAAAAATATCTTGTATTATGCGATGTAAGTTTTAAGTATTATAATTTTAAAGCTATTTTTTATTTGTCCTTGTGAGCTCTAATTTATTATTTATTTATTTTAATATGTATTATACTAATGTATTTTTTTTTCAAGAAACATTTTAGTGATGATATGTGGGAAGATGAAAAAATATTTGGAAAGAAACAAAAATTAAGACCAAATGCTGTACCAATGAAGGAATCGCATATGGAAATGTTACAAGATGATGAGTTGTTAATGTTACATTATTTGTTAAACAATTAGTAGATTATATCTTGACGCCTGCTTTGCTAATTGTAAGTTGTAATAGGATCCCTAGTAGTACACAATACATTGGTAGCATGTTGGCTGAATATTAATTGGTTGTATTGGAAATGCTTGGCCAATATTTCCCAATGTAAAACTAATGTTGGTTATTATAAGATGCATGTGCACTGGCAATATTAGCTCAAAAGGAGAGAGCGTCTACTTTACAAATAGGGTGCAATTTAACTATGCATTAACTCATGTCAGGAGTAAGTTGTGTTGGTTGTGTATGCTTTTTATTCTTTTGTAGGTACTATACAAATGCCAAAAATGCACTTTGTCAGCATTTTAAAAAGAAAACAAACCATTGTTAATTCAGAAAAGCCACCGGAAGACGATGTAGAAATTACAGATATAATA